>CM055116.1:551898512-551951267 GCA_029206835.1 Rana muscosa | reverse complement strand
GGGGAAGGTTCTGGGTTGAGACTTCAACAAACCCTGATACATTCTATCCTGTGCGGAAACCTGTTCCGCAGGCTCCTGGATCTCCTCAGAAGCATAAATTGCCCCAAGGAGGCCCTCCATATCATCGGCCGAGAAGATGTGCCTTCCTGGCCTGGAGCCCTCTTCCTCGTCCTCTGCCTGACTATCCACCAGACCCTCATCAGATACTTCTCGATCGGAGATATCTGAATCCTCCTCCGGCTCCGAACCCTGTGAAGGTAGGGATTTTAGAGGTTGCGGGCGTCTTAACTACCCTGGGAGTCAAAGAACTCTCCTGAGAGGAAGAGCCCCCCCCCCCCACTTGTCTGAGGTTCTGGTTCCCTAGACCTGAGTGAGGATTGAAATTCCTTAAGCGTAGTCAGCATCTGGGTCTGGACAGACAAGAAGTATTTCATGACCTGAGATGTTTTTCCAGCCAATTTCTGAATGCATTTAAAACAGAAAGGTCTGGAATAGTCTGGAGGCAACCTATCGTTGCAGTAGCCACATCTTTTGATGCGAGCAGGGGCTTTAGAGGGACGGCTGGTAGACCCCTGGGCAGTGACGTCCCCTCCTGCAGAAAAAACAAATATACACAGGGAATTTTTTAGTACCAAACACCCCTGTGCAGAGCAAAAGGGGGAAGAGTCGGGGTACCTCCCCCATCATAACCCCTGCTGGCTGGGTAGGACTCACCTCCTGTGGCCTCCTCTGTAGCCTTGGCCGTACCGGGCCTTTCCTCATGCTCCATGCGCCGTCCGGGCTCGAACCGTGTCGCTAAGAGCAAACAGGAGGAATGGGCGCCTCTTTTCCTGGCATCTTTATATAGAGGAAGCTGGCTGAAAAGACGCCGGCCGTCGCCATCTTGCCGTAGACCGAAAACCGGAAGTGGCGCAGCGCACGGTGACGTCATTCCGGGCGCTAGAGGAGGAAATCAATGAGTCCTCCAGGCCATGGGAAAATGGCGCCGCACATGCCTGAGCGGCGCCAATAGCCAGAACAGCGCTTCACCGCTGGGTTCACCACCGCATCTGCGGGAGACCTGCCAGCCCCCCCTCCGAAGTGGACACCCACCAGGTAGGGAGAAAAAAAGAGGAAACATTTGGCCCCTGAAGCTTCCAGGTACCCTGTACCTTAGGGCTTCAGAAAACTCAGGGGGGTTCTTCAAGGCTATTCCTTCCCCCCTGAGTATGTTAGCAAGGAACATGTAAAAGAAAATTCTGCGCTTATTCTGAAAATTATTATACAAATTGAGTGCAGCAAACTTAGAATTAAATACAAATTCCAAAACAATATATACAGAACACAGTTGCGCAAAACATTTGCATCTGTGACTCTCAACGGTGACTGGGTGAAAAATCCTGAAATTGTCAAGATTGACCAAAAATGAATTAAATTTTATTTTATTGAAAATTTAAAATCACACAGTGTAAAAAACTGAATGTGAAAACCAACATGTGCAGTGAATGTGACATGCACTCCTAAAAACAAACCTGCCTATATTTTCACATGTGAAGTGAGATAGGAAATATGGCACACCCTATAAAAAAATAAATAAAAAAAAATCATAAAAAATTCAAAAGCTAAATGTGTGACCAATTGATAAGTGAGCAAAGTTCTGTGTCTTCTCACTGTGATAGTGGTGTTTAAACCAAATGATTGGAATCAGAACTGGGTCTAGTGCAACTGCATAAGAGAAGTGAATTAGTCCCAATGCATATCAGCACACACAGCTTGAAGGATCTTCCTAATAGTTGGCGCTGGTAACTAGTAATCCAGGTATATGTGGCTCAAAATATGTCAAACTTGATACAGGGAGTAAATACAGCCAGATGGCCCCTTACCGAAAAAGGTGGACTACTATAACGGGAGTCAAACTCGCGTTGTAAACCCCAACGGGATCAGCTGTTCCTCCTTCGGTCAGTGCACCTGCTTGTCTGCTCAGACACCTGATTGTTTCAAATGTGACTCCAGAGGGGGGGTTCCGAAAAGCGCAAGTTCCATTTTTGGGTGGAACTCCGCTTTAAATACAGTCCTACGCAGTTCTATGAAAAGCGTATCAATTAAAGAGGAACTTCAGCTTACACCCCCCCCCTTCTTTTTTTCCCCTATACTCTCTGCTCTACCTTGCCAGACACCACCAGCTACATCTCCAGCCAGAGTATTTTGACTTTAACTTTAAGATCCATAAGGCATGTCCAGATATCCAAGACCAGTCTACATTATACGGACCTCTGACTGATGTCATTCACGTTTTCTGTTGCTTGTGAGCTGCTCTGACGGACATAGCTTTTTTTTTTTTTTTTTTTTTTTTTTGAGTTATGTTCTTCGTCTTTATGGGTAGCGCATCGACATTTGGGATATAGGGCACAGATCTGGAACACGCAAGCCCTCTGTCCCTGAAGATCTGCATTTTGTTTTTTGAAACACGTTGGATGTTCTGGGCCTTTCCTTGCAGCTGGTTTCCATTTCTGTTCCCAATATTTGTGTTTGTTGCGTATATCCCCATGTTCATGTTATATATTAATGTGCAATACATTAATACTTTTTTTGCTATCGAAATGATTGTGGCCTGGTTTAAAGTCCCAATCTGTGGAATTCATGTTCTATGCATCAGGGATGTGGTCCACAATCAGTTGCGGTAGAGGGTCTCTAAATTTATACCCTCTCCAATGGGGTCTTGCACAATAAATCCCATAAAATATTAGCTTGGATCTTTGTTGTTTCTCTTTGAAATATGTAGACTGCTTTGTTTATTGAAACCATTTTTATATTCACTATATGTTCACTTAACCTCGCATGTAATTTTCTTTTAGTTACACCTACATATACAGTTTGCAAGGACATCCCAATACATAAATTACATGAGTCGTGTCACAAGATATTACATTTTAAGTCTCATAATGCTTTTTAGTTTTAAAATGGAGAAATCTGTCTTATTTATTGTTTTAGTTAACCTGCAGGCTCTACACCCACAACATTAAGGCTTCATGCCCACGGACGTTTTTACAGCTGCGTTTTTTAAAGCTTAAAACCGCCTGTCCATGTTATTGTAAATTATTTTATTTTTTTTAGAAAAAAAAAAACAAAAACGTCGGAGCTAAAAAAAAAACGCGATGGCGGCATTTTTACGCGTTTGACACTTCGCTTTTTTTATGCCCAACGCCTAAGCTGAGGAACGCACTGGTCCTGGTTTTTTTTTTACAGCTTAAAAACGTCTATGCTATTTGCAGCTCAAAAACGTCTAGGTGGGCATGAAGCTATAGACTAACATGGACAGGCGTTTTTAAGCTGTAAAAAACGCTCAAAAACACTGCTGTAAAAACGTCCGTGGGCATGAGGCCTTAAAGAAATTATTCCTTAAAAAAAAAAAAAAATTACTTTTGGTGGGGTTCTATCACATTATGCACCAATTTAGTCCAAAGTTAGGGGGCTTTTCTAAACACAGAGATAGGTTTATTTGGGAGAATTTTGTTCTACATTCCATCTTTGAATAAACTTGGCCAGTGTTTAAAAATATGTTCAATTTCTCTATACTAAATATTGTAGTTCGTAATGAAACTACTCTTTAAATCTCCTTTCTTCATATTCTTATGCCATTTCAAAAACTTTATTTGGTAAATATTGGGAATAAAGTTTTTGGATGACTTAACGGCACATTGGTCACAAGCACTGGTATTTTGTTTACATTTGTAAGTATAGCACTATACATGAATTGTATAAAATGATTTTATCAAAGTGCACCCACTGGGCGCGATGTATAAACTGTATGCAGCCTCAGCTACATCACTGTGTTCCAGATGTGAGACAAGACCTTCCTGTCTTACACCCAGAACAAAATAGAATCAGGCTCTTATCCATGCATAGGCAGCTTTGTAATCCAACAATGAATAAAAAGCTTGCTCTGATTGGCTGAGTTGGAGGGGCAGGCTAATGACGTCATGATCTGACTCCGCAAATCACAAGAAGCTTTGTAGTCTACGTACAGTTTATACGTACTAGTTAGTCAGTCACACGTTCATGAAGGACAGTTTGTTTGGGCCAGCTTGGCCCAAACTATTTAAAGTCAAAGTAAACTTGGACATCAGCTTTAAACTCTGGGGTAGTGTGAGGGTGATCCAGGACCTATTTGTGCCTGGATCACAAGCATTGCTCAACCGAATTATAAATACTTTAGCATTCTGTTTGCATGTAGTGATTTAACACTAAAAACTTAACAGCTTTTGTTTTCTAAAGCACTAAATTAACTCACCTGTGAGACACCAGCTCTAGCTTGATGGGCTTTCTTTTGGTCGCCCCAATTTCCAGTAGCCAAGGAGTACTTTAAGCCATCTGAAATTATTCTTGTCTTAATTGCCAGTTCCAAATTAAAGTCTTTTCCTCGATCAATGAATTTCTGTGCATAGATCCTTACTTCTTTTAGCAAGTTTTTAAACATTCTATAAAAACAACAACAATCCATGTAGAACACCTGCTTTAAGACATATAAATAGAACTATTCAATAAGCTTGTTTAAAAGATGGCCTATATTACCCTCTGAAGAGAAAGGCAAGCAGAGGTCCTGCGAGGTCCAGTCTTTTGTTTCCATAATGGTCTCTATCATCAAGCTCTCTTCTTCCCAAAGCAGCAAGAAGCAGTCGATGCACCATGTACCTGAGGCAAAAACACAAAAAAAAAAACAACACTTTTTAAAATCTGTGTGTTTTCACTTCATCCGAGTCGCAGGTCACCAAGAAATCGTAGAAGTGTGAACCAGGGCTTAGCATTCTACTCTGCCCAGTTAAATATGCCGGCAAGTGCAAACAGGGAAAGTCCTGTTCCCTCTCTCTATCCCACCCACCTCCTAGAGCCCAGCTCTCTGAATTGATTCGCTTACATATGAAGGAAACGCCTTCATAATAATGGAGCTCCCTTTGTAGTTTTGCAGTGTACCAATATTCTTTAGCAGGCTGCAAGACCGAAATAACCGAGGAGGAAGGATTTATTTTTTGTCTCATTTACACCTGCTTTGCGGTCTAAAGAGTGATCGGCATTCGGTAGTGAGGAGGTGCATCACCTCACCACCTGTTTTAGCCACCTAAATGCAAGACCACTGCAAACATGCACATTATGCACAGTTGCAGCATGGATCCATTTACTAGAATGTGGTGTGTTCGGTGAACGGTAGTGCCCACCAAGCACAACAGGAGGTATAGTCCCCACCACAGCTATGAAGCAGAGTATCACAGCAGCGCCATGTGTACACCCTTACCCCTCCCTCATCAGCTTAAGGGGAGTGGTTAGGGGAGGTAAAAATGCAGCACAACCACAAGGCTTTACTGACCCCATCCACTAAATGAATTATTGCAGCCTTAGGGCTTGTTTACGAGTATAGCAGTGATCCCTTGCATCTAGGGCCCCGTTGACACTGTGTAGCAGGAACAAGCTCACAATTTTTAGCACCATACATACACGTTTCCGTGTCGCACATAGGGCTGACCTATGTGGGCTGGTTACCCCAAAAAAGCTCCTATACCAGGGATATGCAATTAGCGGGCCTCCAGCTGTTGCAGAACTACAAGTCCCACAAGGCATAGCAAGACAGACAGCAACAAACATGACACCCAGAGGCATAGGCATGATGGGACTTGTAGTTTTGCAACAGCTGGCGGTCCGCTAATTGCATATCCCTGTCCTACACCATTTTTTACATGCATTTCCACACAATTTGGAAACGGGGGCAGCATCATGCCAATTCTGCCCACAATTCCAAATCCCTAGGTGTGAATGCAGCCCAATATCCTATTGCAAAAATAAAGTGTGGGGGTTCCCTTTAATATACATACAAGACCCTCATCTAGGATTAATATCTGCTATGATTATAAAGGTTAAAAGGGAAACTCTGCCGCAAAAATAAAGCGTCAGGTTCCCCTTTAATATCCATACCAGACCCTCATCCAGAATTACAGTGTACTATGATTATTAAAGGAAACTCCATGGCAAAAATAAAAAAACCCTATAGGGTTCCCCTTTAATATCCAGGAAAGACCCTCATCCAGGAATGTTTGCTATGATTATAAAGGGAAACTCTGCTTCAAAACTAAAAGTGGACACAGAGCTGACTCAGGAGCAAGCATGCATGAGCGCCCCCATAGTAAGCGGTTAGCAGGTAACCGCAGAAGGGGATTGCAAAACCATTACAGAGAGCAGGTAAGTAGAACATGTTTGTTATTGTTATGGGTGGACATGCACGCCCACACTCACACTGCAGAGAGTGGCATGTCGGAGCAACGCTTTGAGTGGGAGAGCAGGAGAGAACGAATACTGTTGCAAATTGTGGGCAGCTTGCTTCTTTGGAAGCTCAGGTCCTGAATCTATGGGAGCAGCTGGCAACACTGCCAAGCACCACCAACCTGAAAGTCTGGACTATACCCATCAGGTGCTGGCAGGGGCCAGCACAGAGGCGGGTGGAGATACAGGTGTGCAGGCACAAGAGCAGAGAAGTTTGTGACAGTAAGGTGGGGTAGAGGGAAAAGTTAGGGATGTCAGTCCTGAGTTGGCACATCCCAATAAGTACCCCCTGTTGCGTGATGTTGGGGAAACCAGTCAAGGAGCAGTTCTGCTGGAGCAGAGCAACTCCCCTAGCTGAAAGGGGAACAATTCCAGTGAGGACGGGGGCAAGGCCAAGGGGGAAGGAGAGAGATTCTGGTGGTAGAGTATTCAATTATTAGGACAGATAAGAAAATCTGTCGCAAAGACCGTGCTCAATAAACGGTATGTTGTTTAGCGGGCGCTCGGGTTTGGCATATCGTGGATCGGATGGACAGATTGTTGGGCGGGGCTAGGGAGGACTCTGCTATCATGGTACACAAAGGTACCAATGACAAAGTAAGATAGGTGGGGTGTCCTAAAAAATTATTTAAGGGATTTAGGAGCTATATTGAAGAGAAAGACTGCCAAGGTGGTATTCTCAGAAATACTGCCTGTACCTCGAGCCACACCAGAGGCAGCAGATTAGGGAAACTAACAAGTGGCTGAGGAACTGGTTTACAGGGTTCATACACATTTTTACCAATAAAATTCCATGACTTCACATAAATATTCATGACCTAATGTTTCATGAAATGTCTATGTATACATGTTAAATAAGAAGAAAATCCATGTCACACCCAGCATATTTCTAGTAATATAAATGACAAGCTTTGTAGTGTACAGTGGAATATGAAATATTCATTTAAATAACACTTGCACAGTAACAACGTTTCATAACATAATACATCAAACCCTTAGAACCGCTTAGAAATGGATTAACGTAATCCCCGGGAGATATAACATAAATCAAGGGGAAGCAACCAAAAAATAAATAAAAAAAAAAAAAAAAAAGTGTCCAGCAACACTGTTCTGAACTTAAAGTTCCTTACTTCCAGCCATGCGTCTCGGGTCAAACCCCACACACATTAATGTCCCCATCAGAGACCCCCCGCACACATTAATATCCCCATCAGAGACCACTGCACATTAATATCCCCATCAGAGACCCCTGCACATTAATATGCCCATTAGAGACCCCCGCACACATTAATATCCACATCAGAGACACCACACACATTTATATCCCCATCAGAGACCCCTGCACATTAATGTCCCCATCAGAGACCCTACACACATTGCTACACTGTGAACACACTAACTTTAGCTGAAACTGTGTTACCCCCACGCTGCAATTTAAAGTTCAATTCAAACGAGCGGATGAGTATATAAATAGGCACTGATGATGTACTGGTGGCTGAAAAAAAAAAAAAAGGGAGGGAGAGGATAGTACCACCAAATGATACCTGGAATGCTTTCACCTGTTTTTTTTTTTTTACCCTCAGTCTTTTCACTCTCCTCTGTCTCAGTCACCTCCTTTTATAACAGTTCATACAGTCCGACACTTCCCTGCTTCCAGTGCTGCTACTTGGCACCATGATGTTACTCTGCCCCCTCTCTGCGGTCTTATTTTAATGAGTGGGTGATGACGCCGGCGTGCAGCTCACCGAGGCCGCCGGGTGTTCCAAGATGGCCGCCGCTCCGGAGCTAGGCGGAAGCCGCAGCCTTTCCTAATGGCCGAGGCTACGGAGCGCTCCGCGGATCGCGTCGTATGCTGATCCAAACAGAATGCACCTTTTAGATCACGGATCGCTTACGATCCGTTGCACCACTACTCAATATTCCATGACTTTTCCCAAACTTAGTGGGGTTCAGTCATTTCTTTCCCAGGCCTAGAAAGTGCCATGTCAAAATCCCATGACTTTTCCAGGAATTTAATGACCGTGCGAAACCTGGGTTTAGGAAGGAGTTTGGTTAGCTGGGCTGACTTTTCAGTCAGTTACCGGCTCTTTAGGAGGGACGGACTTCACCTAAATGGGGAGGGTGCAACTGTTGGGAGGGAAGGTTGCCAGAAAGTTACAGGGACTTTAAACTAGGTGTTGGCGGGGGAGGGACCAGAGGAAACGATCGCCAGGATTGAGCCAAGTTCAGTAGGTACTATTGGGGGCATTAGTGGTAGGGCAACTAGATTACCTAAAACACAAGATAAGGGGGCGTGGCTTGACGCATGGAGCAGTGAGACGTGTTCTCTCTCAGCTCCCTGATCCTTCAGCTCCACGGACCATATAAAACGGCTGGAAACTCGCCAGAAAATCGCCCAAACCTCAGCACATGGGGAAAGACAGGAACCGGGCACAGAAGGGAACTGGTGGGAGCAAAAAAGGAGGCGATCTGGAGGAGTTTTTTGCCAGATCTCGGAGCGCTGCACAGCGCCGATCCGAAGCCAAGGTGGCGCCGGCGCCTCCGTCCCATGCCCACTCTGAGCCATCCCTGCACTCAGGTGAGCGCAAACAATAGCTACCCCCTCCCTGGGGAAACTGACTTTATGCTCACCAGAAGTCGCTCTAATGCCTCCCTGGGCTCTGGTGAGGGCTGGGATATGGAGGCACAGATCCGTTCCCTGCACAGCTATGTCAGGTCCCTGCCCACTAAAGCAGACTTTGAACACTATGTTAACAGGATAGAGAAATCCTACAAGAGATCTGACCTCAAGAAAGATGTGGGTGTGCGCTTTGAGGACATAGACGCTGCCACTGACAGTCTTAGCGCCACAGTACAGTCGCATGACAAGATCCTTAACGCCCATACCTTCATGCTGCAGCAGCTTGCGTACCAACAGGATGACATCGAAAACCATAATCGTCGCAATAATATCCGCATCCGCGGGATCCCCGAGTCTGTGGACGCCAACAATCTACCTGCGGCGGTGACCACCATCTTTAATCAATTGTTGCAGCGCCCTAAAGATGACCCCATTAAGCTGGACCGGGTCCACAGAACGTCCGGTCCGCGGACCCCTCCTTTATCGGAGACACCCTGTGCCGAGTGCATTTCTACAAGAGCAAAGAGGACATGATGAGAGCTGCTAGCTCGCAGGACACCATACGCTTTAACGACACCCCCGTGATGCTTCTTCCAGATCTGTCCCGACAGACACTGGCGATGAGAAAAGCCCCGAAACCGCTCACGCAGCTCCTACAGTCGAAGCAGATGAAATATCAATGGCGGTTCCCGTTCCATCTAAGAGTCCATCATGAGGGCAAAACCGCCATCTTTCGCACGCTTGGGGACTTGCCGTCCTTGCTCAGCACACTGGCACTCCCACAGGTGTCTCCCGGATTGGCCATTCACGCCGACTACTCCTGGCCTACCCTTTGCCCCCTCATGGCAGACAGGGATGCACACACTACTCCAGGCCCCCGCCTCAAGGAGACTCGGCCGATTGAAACTGCCCTGATTGAATTTGATACTCCCCTCGTTTTGCTTTTTCAGGGTCCCCCCCCTGAGATGACACAGGGCGGAAGCGGACGAGTCACTATTGCAGTCTGCCTCCCCTGTACCTGGGTTACTGCCATTGTTTTCTAAGGCCTATTCTGCTGCCCTCATCCAGTTACTGTTTCTTTCTTTCATTTGGTTTATTCACCCTAAGACTTGTACTGTTCCAATGGTTTTCTCCCTGTTAACCCCATTGTGTTTTCCACAGGTTACTCATACTACCTAGCCCAGGACATAGACCTTTTGTCATGTATTAACTAATAATTTCCCTGTGCAGCCTGGATATGCATGTTTCTCTTTTGCAGTCACCTCCCACCTGTGTATTTTATGCTGTATTAACACTATGCCATGTTATGTGTCTGCCTATACTTCGAGTTTCCTTACACGTGTTTTTGACCAATTTCATGTAGAGCCGTTTTCACGTCATGGTTTCTGTATATTGGTCCCGTTTATTGTTTGATTTTCCGTGGAGCTGGGATCCGGGGAGCTACCCCACCTGGCGAATTCCCACTGCAACCCCCCCCCCCCAAAGGGGTTTTTCTTTTTATCAGTGTCACTATGGACTGTATGCCATGCTATGACCATTTTTTTTCTCTCACCTGCAGTCCTTTGGAGCCACCTTGTGGCCTTTTTTGTTATTGTTTGATTTTTTCTACTGAATTTGATATGTTGGTCATCTTCCTCACTGGCCCTCTTTGAATACTTTGATGTTTTTGTTACTCATCGCGAGAGGTGGGGACGGTGACCGTGCTGATACCAAAGTATTTCTATGTTCCCCTGATCCTGCTGATCTATGCCACCCCCCCCCCCCTTCTTCCCTCCTGTCTACTCCCCTCATTTCTCTCTTTTACTCTCTTACCTCTCTTCTTTCTCTCTCTTTCTAGGCCTTCTGTGGCACTGTTCTCCTCCCCATGAGCTGCTGACCTATGACACGCCTACCTTGTCTAACTTCTCCCCCTATTCCCGCCCCCACCCCCCCACCTGAATGCGTCATGCTTTAGTTTGCCCGATAGCTTTAGCATCTTTTAATTGTAGGGGGTTTAACACACCAGAGAAGCGAGGCCAGATTCTCTACCACTTTCATAAAAAACGCTCTAACATTTTATTGCTACAGGAAATGCATTTCCGTACATATTCCATACCTACACTACGCAACAGGTACTACCCACATTGGTACCATAGTACTAATCCCCAAGCCAAATCTAAGGGAGTATCCACTGCCTTCCATAAATCATTTAAACCTGAGGTTCTAGACTCCCTTGTTGATGTCAATGGTCGGTTCATCTTTCGCAAACTGAAACTTAACAATTTTCTCTTCACAGTGGCCAACATTTATGTACCGAATGTGGGTCAGGCTCGGTTCCTCTCGTCGGTTCTCAGACTATCCTCAATCGGGGGCCCATGCTTCATCATTGGTGGGGATCTCAATATCGTCATGTCCCTGTCTACAGACTCTTCCTCGGGTAAGTCCTCTGTTCCACACTCTACACTCTCACTCATCAAGGCCCTGCTACATTCCTCCCACCTAGTGGATGTTTGGCGTATCAAACATCCCACGGACAGAGATTACAGCCATTACTCAGCTGCACACAATTCATATAGCAGACTCGACCACTTCCTCATATCTCAATCACTACTGGATTCGCCCATTCAGGCGACGCTGGGTCACCTGCTTTGGTCTGA
This sequence comes from Rana muscosa, assembly GCA_029206835.1. Lineage (NCBI taxonomy): Eukaryota > Metazoa > Chordata > Amphibia > Anura > Ranidae > Rana > Rana muscosa. Next base: position 551,939,723 of record CM055116.1, on the reverse strand, counting down.
CCATGCACCGATCTTCCTGACCCTTGCACATCCCCCAACTTTCCGTAGAGGTACACAATGGAGGCTTAATGACAATCTGCTGCGGGACTCAGTCTGTGAAGCGGAAATCTCCAAGGCCATCCGAAACTTTATTTCAGATCACTCCTCAGATACTACCTTTCCTCCCACTCAGTGGGAGGCCCTGAAATGCGTGGTCTGTGGCGTATTTATACAGCACGGCTCACGTCTCAAAAAGATACGAGTGGATGACATCCGCCGTCCCCTCTCTACTATAGCGGAACTTGAACCAGTCCACAAACAAAACTTAGACCCCGCCATTTTTGTCAGACTGTCGAATGCCCGCAGAGACCTACTCCAGCTACTAGACGCACATTCCTTAATAGCCCGGGATAGGGCACGCATTTACCACTATTCACTAGCAAATAAAAGCGGCAAACACCTGGCTAGGGTCCTCCATCCTAGACCTCCCCGATACTCCATTCCCTTTATTACACATTCTAATCAAACTAAAACGTTTAACACGAACGGCATATCCTCTGCCTTCCGGGACTACTACTCCAGACTCTACAACCTACAGCCCGCTACCCCACCCACACGCACCACCCCCACGACTGATGACATGCGAGATTACATTATGGAGACAGCGTTACCCCCCCATTGCCTCACCAGAGGTCGAGGAATTGGACATGCCTCTGGTCGCGCCCGAATTTATGGGTGCCATCAGAGACTTGAAAATTGGTAAATGCCCTTGCCCGGATGGGTACACCCCCCATTTTTATAAAACTTTTGCCCCCCTTTTGGCAAAGACGTTCAATGCCATAGATGACTCCAACTCCCCACCTAAAAGCTTACTGTCCTCCAACATCTCCGTCATACCCAAACCGGGCAAGGATCCATTTCAATGTAGCAGTTATCGGCCAATATCTCTGCTCAATGTCGACCTGAAACTGTTCGCAGAGGTATTGGCCAATCGCTTATCCCCTCTACTCCCAGGAGTGATCCATAATGACCAAGTGGGATTTGTCCCAGGTCGTGAGGCACGGGACAACACCAGCAAGACTATTCATTTAATCTCTTTTATCCGGCGCAAAGGCCTAAAAGCCTGCCTCCTCTCTTTCGACGCTGAGAAAGCGTTCGATCGGGTCAACTGGAGATTTCTTCGGCTCTCATTAGAACAGTTAGGCTTGAGCAGGACCTTTATCTCTAGGGTATTGTCTCTTTACTCCCATCCCTCGACCCCGGTCCTAGTCAATGGCACCGCCTCTGACCCGTTTGATATCTTCAATAGTACCCAACAAGGCTGCCCCCTTTCCCCCCTCTTATTTGTCATTGTCATAGAACACCTAGCCTGCGCCGTTAGACAAAATACCTCTATACACAGTATCCAAACACCTTCCCCTCATTACAAATTGTCCCTCTATGCCGATGATCTCCTGGTCTACATACAACACCCCCCATACTTCCTTGCCATCCCTTTTATCAGAATTCCATCGCTTTGGCTCGTTTAGCAATTTCAAACTTAACATTTCTAAGACTGAAGCTCTCAATATCTCCCTTCCCCCCGCCACAATGTCTGTACTCAGGGCGAACTTCTCTTTCCAGTGGCAGGTGAAGGGTGTTTCGTACCTAGGGGTCATCATACCCTCTAACCTCTCCAATCTCTTTTCTTTAAACTATGTTCCCTTACTCTCCCGTCTACGGAAAGATCTAGAGGAATGGGGGGGGTCTTCTTTACCGTGGTATGGACGAATCAATACCCTGAAAATGGACACCCTGCCCAAACTTCTGTATCTCCTGCAAACTGTCCCTATCCTGGTCCCCAAATCTTTCTTTGCCTCTCTACGCTCACTCGCTGTTAGATTTCTGTGGAACCGGGAGTTACCTAGAGTGAGGTGTAATTTGCTCACTCGCCCAAAACTGCAGGGTGGAGCGGGCCTCCCTGACTTTGAGTCCTATTATAAGGCCGCCCACGTAGCGCGCATCCTTGAATGGTTCCCTCGTCCCTTCTTAAAAGCCTCTGTCGCCATAGAACAGGATTTAGCTCCCGTGGATCTCCGAGCATTACTATGGGGATACAAAAATGAACTCGCTCGTATTCCCTCTTGCTCCCCTCTGACGTTGGCCTCTCAGATTGTGGTATAATAGGGGACTGAATTTCACTCTATCCTCCGAACCCTCACCATTGTCTCCCCTATTTGATAATCCCGCCTTCCCCCAGGGTGTAGGGACAACGACGATAGGCCCCTTCAAGAGGACTGACTGGCCCCAAGCGCACTCCTTTATACACCCGACACAAGGGACACTTGTGACATCAACGGGACCTTGCGATTGGCTCACTACCCTGCACTTGTCTACTTTCACAAAACATTTACATTCTTCATCCCAAATACATCAACCTAGAACGGAGTTTCTCTCGGAGACGCCCAGACACCTCCTCTCAACCATATATTGCCTCTTACAAGCCCTTACGCACACTGAGCTACCTTCTTACACCAGGCTGTGGTCTGCAGACTTGGGTGAGGACATCCCGCGACCTGATTGGCAGACCTCGTTCCATTTTACCCATAAGTCCACGATTTCCTATTACTCACAGGAAAAAAACTACAAGATACTGTCAAGGTGGTACAGAGACCCCTCCAGACTACATAAGATTTTTCCGTCCACCTCAGCATCTTGTTGGTGATGTTCTGCCTCTACGGGACCTACTTACATATCTGGTGGGAATGCAAGAGGATCCGCCCCTTCTGGAATCAGGTATTTGATTGCTATAACACACTGTACGATGAATCTTTGACTCCCTCCCCTAAGATTGCCCTTCTCTATACTCACGGGATCGATTACCTCACAGAAACTGAATCTACTCCGCTTCTTTATGTCATCGGCCAGACAGCTCATCCCATCCTACTGGAAAACAACCACCATTCCTCCCTTGTCACATTGGGTCTCGATTATGAACGTCACTGAGAATGGAGGAAATGCTGGCCCTTGACAACGACACCTTTGACAAATATAAATTGTGGCTCATCTTGCTTCGCTTCTCCTCCTCCGATACTCACGAATATGTTGTCTACTCCGACGTGATCATTCCTGCACGTTACGTGTCACTGAGATGGGCTGGGTTTCCACTTTAGAGTCTACCCCCCACCCCACAGCAACGTCATCCTTCCGTGACTTTCTCCTCGGCAGCTCTTAAACTTTTCTTTACTCTCTCCCCTCTCCTTTCTCTACTGTCTGTCTCTTCTCTTCCTCTTTTTCCGTCTTTTCCTCCCCTTTCCGTTCTTTTCTGTCCTACCCCACTCCCATCACATGATCCACTAATTCCAATTTTTTTTTTTTTTTTTTACTTTATCGCCCTATCCTTTCCATTTTTGTTTTTACCATCCCCTCCTTATACGGTATCTGGGGGTTATAATCTTACCATGATTGACGAGGCCATTATAGCCAACTCTACCTCTTATTGATTTACGGTCATTGTTATCACTGTTGTACATAGTACTGTGAGTCCAGCTGTGGGCGATAGCCATTTTGCTGACTCATCACGCCGGTTTACCCGTGACTGTCTTCAGTTTGTAACCTTACATATTGTTTTATGTATACGCTGTTAAAATACCAATAAATATATTTTCAACCCTAAAACACAAGTTAAGCAAGTTGGCAAATCTCAATTGCATCCTCATAACTAACCAGTTAATATGCTAGAAGTCTAGCTAATAAAAAGTAAACACCTGGAGCTGCAAATTTAGGCGGAGGATTTTGAGGCAATAAACTTGGTTTGGCAGCTCACATGACTGTTTGGCAACCATTCAGGGGTATTCCCTATAGCGTAATGTTTTACACTAATGTTTTACAAAGATGGTAAACCTGGACCACGTTGCTGTTCAGAAGATCTGCTCTAGCGTAGCTCCAGCCCTTTCCACTTGTGAAGCCACCATAGCTCTAGTGGAGTGTGCCTTAATGCCTTTGGGAACCTCCTTGCCCGCTAAAGTGTAAGCTTGCAGTTACAGGAATCAGATTTTTTTTTAGAGCCGGCGATTCTGTGCACCCCGTAAGAATCACAGCGGCTGTTCAGCCGCTTGATCGTTCTTACAGGCGGTGAGAGGGGACCCCCCCCCCCCTCCGATGCTTCTACTGACTCAACTGTGCGAACGGTGAGTCAGTGACAGGATCCGCCGGCCTCTATGATCGTTCGGGGCCGGGCGCGATGTTATGACGTCACGCCCGGCCTCTGCATTCAAAAACCGGTGCCGCCTCGGCTAGGAACCGGTGATCGTTTTTTTTTGTGTCAGGCTTCCCAGCCTAGGAGGTGAGATGTGGGGTCTTATTGACCCCATATCTCACTGTAAAGAGGAGCTGTCATGCTTATTCCTATTACAAGGGATGTTTACATTGCTTGTAATGGGAATAAAAGTGATCAATTTCTTTTTTTTTGTGTGTGTCAAAGTAAAAAGTTTAACCACTTAAGCCCCGGACCATTTGGTAGCTAAAGGACCAGAGGTGAATTCAGAATTTTGCACTGCGCTGCTTTAACTGTAAATTGTGCAGACATGCAATGTTGTACCCAAACGAAATTTGCGTCCTTTTCTTCCCACAAATAGACCAAAATGTATTCAGCCACATGTTTTTAGTAAAAAAAATGTCAATAAGCGTATATTTATTGGTTTGCGCAAAAGTTAGAGTTTACAAACTAGGGTACATTTTCTGAAATTTACACAGCTTTAAATTTATGACTGCCTATCTCATTTCTTGAGGTGCTAAAATGACAGGGCAGTACAAACCCCCCCCCCCCCCCCCAAATGACCCCATTTTGGAAAGTAGACACCCCAAGGAAATTGCTGAGAGGCATGTTGAGCCCATTGAATTTTTTTTTTTTTGTCTTAAGTGATTGAATAATGACAAAAAAAAAAAAAAAAATTACTAAAAGTTGTCACTAAATGATATATTGCTCACACATGCCATGGTTATATGTGGAATTGCACCCCAAAATACATTTTGCAGCTTCTCCTGAGTACGGGGATACCACGTGTGGGACTTTTTGGGAGCCTAGCCGCGTACGGGACCCCGGAAACCAAGCACCGCCTTCAGGATTTCTAAGGGCGCAAATTTTTGATTTCACTCACTACCTATCACAGTTTCGAAGGCCATAAAATGCCAAAATAGCACAAAACCCCCCCAAATGACCCCATTTAAGAAAGTAGACACCCCAAGGAAATTGCTGAGAGGCCTGTTGAGCCCATTGAATATATATTTTTTTTGTCCCAAGTGATTGAATAATGACAAAAAAAAAAAAAAAAAATTACAAAAAGTTGTCACTAAATGATATATTGCTCACACATGCCATGGTTATATGTGGAATTACAACCCAAAATAAATTTTTCTGCTTCTCCTGAGTACGGGGATACCACATGTGTGGGACTTTTTGGGAGCCTAGCCGCGTACGGGACCCCGAAAACCAAGCACCGCCTTCAGGATTTCTAGGCACAAATTTTTGATTTCACTCCTCACTACCTATCACAGTTTCGAAGGCCATAAAATGCCAAAATAGCACAACCCCCCCCCCCCCCCCCCAAATGACCTTATTTTGGAATATAGACACCCCAAGCTATTTGCTGAGAGGCATGGCGAGTATTTTACAGCTCTCATTTGTTTTTGAAAATGAAGAAAGGAAATAATAATAATAATAATTATATATATATATATATATATATATATATATATATATATTTTTTTTTTATTTATTTTTTTTTCAATTTTCAAAACTTTGTGACAAAAAGCGAGATCTTCAAAATACTCACAATACCTCTCAGCAAATAGCTTGGGGTGTCTACTTTCCAAAATGGGGTCATTTGGGGGGGGGTTTTGTGCCATCTGGGCATTCCATGGCCTCCGAAACTGATAGGCAGTGAGAAGTGAAATCAAAAATTGACACCCTTAGAAAGCCTGAAGGCGGTGCTTGGTTTTTGGGGTCCCGTACGCGGCTAGGCTCCCAAAAAGTCTCACACATGTGGTATCCCCGTACTCAGGAGAAGCAACAGAATGTATTTTGGGGTGTAATTCCACATATGCCCATGGCATGTTTGAGCAATATATCATTTAGTGACAACTTTGTGCAAAAAAAAAAAACAGTCGTTTTTCCGCAACTTGTGTCAACATATAAAATATTCCATGGACTCGACATGCCTCTCAGTATATAGCTTGGGGTGTCTACTTTCCAAAATGGGGTCATTTGGGGGGGTTTTGAACTGTTCTGGCATTTTATACACAACATTAGGAAGCTTACATCCACTCTTCTAACCACTTGAAGACAAAGCCCTTTTTGACACTTTGTTTACATGAAAACATTTATTTTTTTTCAAGAAAATTATGTTGAACCCCCAAACATTATATATATTTTTAAAGCAAAGGCCCTACAGATTAAAATGGTGGGTGTTGCATTTTTTTTTTCTACACAGTATTTGCGCAGCGATTTTTCAAACGCATTTTTTGGGTTAAAAAAGACACTTTTTTATTTTAATGCACTAAAACACACTATATTGCCCAAATGTTTGATGAAATAAAAAAGATGATCTTAGGCCGAGTACACAGATACCAAACATGACATGCTTTAAAATTTTGCACAAACGCGCATTGGCGACAAACTACATACATTTTTAAAAGCCTTTAAAAGCCTTTACAGGTTACCACATTAGATTTACAGAGGAGGTCTACTGCTAAAATGACTGCCCTCGATCTGACCTTCGCGGTGATACCTCACATGCATGGTGCAATTGCTGTTTACATATGACAACAGACCGACGCTTGCGTTCGCCATTGGGCAAGAGCAGGGCAGGACAGGGGGTGCTTTTTTTTTTATTATTAATTTTGCTTTTTTATTTTATTTTTACATTGTTCCTTCCAAGTATTTTTTTATTTTATTGTTATCTCAGGGAATGTAAATATCCCCTATGATAGCAATAGGTAGTGACAGGTACTCTTTTTGAAAAAAAAAAACTGGGGTCTTCTAGACCCTAGAATTTTCCTCTGCTCTCAAAGCATCTGACCACACCAAGATCGGTGTGATAAAATGCTTTCCCAATTTCCCAATGGCGCTTTTTATATCCGGGGGGGGGGGGGCATTCCCTCCCACTGCTTGTAAAAGCAGTCCAGAGGCTAATTAGCCGCTAGGATTGCTTTTACATGAAAGCCGGCCGCAGGCTGAAAAGAATGATACCAAGATGATACCTAAACTCGCAGGCATCATTCTGGTATAAACATTCAAAGTCCAGCAACATACCAGTACGTTGCTGGTCCTTGTTGGACATGTATTGTAATCTTTTTTTTTCATGCAGCCAGTTGGCTGAACGAAAAAAGAGATTGATCGGTGGGTATGCCCACCATTAGAATACCGCCCTTCATCCACCCACTTCCAATGATGGGCATACACGCACCATTTATATATGCCGAAGCATGGGGGCATCCTCCCGCAAAAAAGTTATGCCGCACACACATGGTCGGACTTTTCCACGGGCAAGCCTCCGTCGGAATTTCGACCGTATGTACGCAGCATTAGGAGCAAAATCGCTCCTCCGCCCCTGCTGCCCCAATGCTTCGGCATATATGCTTTTTTTATTTAACTGTGGTGGTGAAATCACCTCCTACAGCACTGGAGTCGCAGGGATCAGGCCTGTCTCTGCGAACGCTGCAGTTATGCGTGTTTTTGTTTTGTAAGTGACAGTGATCGATCGATACTGCACTTGGGTGGCCTGGGCTGGACGGAGGGGCAAAACGCAGGTGCCAGCAGGTATCTGGGCTGATCCCGCTAACACTGCGTTTTTGGGAACCCTAAACTGCTGGGGACGCTAGTATAGATCTGATCAGATCAGATATTGATCTGTTCAGATACTATACCACTAAGGGGGGTGTATGCTTCACGCGTGGGTGTTAGCGTTACTGGCACTAACCTGACGCTGCCTGGGGTGTGACGCAGACCCTCTCTGACGCTAAAACCTAATTGATATCACCTGCCGGGCGATCAGGGGGTTAAACCTTTATTGGGTTATATACGGCGGGTGCCCTGACACTATAAAAAGCAAACTAACTAACCAGCGTCGCCCTTAACACTTATATGGTGATCACTGGTGAAAGGGTTAACTAGGGGCAATCAGGGGGTTAAAACCTTTATTAGATAATATATTGGGGTACCTGACGCTATAAAAACCTGCGGCGAACCTAAAAAAAATTACTGGCTACCGATCTGCATCACTGACACTAAGACAGCGATCAGAAAAACGATCGCTTAGCGACAGTGGTGATAGGGGGTGAAAGGGTTACCTTGGGGGCAATCAAGGGGGTTAAACCTTTATTAGATAATATATTGGGGTACCTGACACTATAAAAACCTGCGGCGAACCTAAAAAAAATTACTGGCTACCGATCTGCATCACCGACACTAAGACAGCGTTTAGAAAAACGATCGCTTAGCTGCCTGACACAGACAGAGGGGGCATTTCCATTCGCCGGGAGCGATCGCGAGGGGGTGGCCGGAAACGAATGGCTGCCCCCTCATCCCGGAACGCTCCCGGACACTTAGCCACCGCTCACTGTATAGGAGGGGGGTCCGATTGGACCCCCCAACTATACAAAGGCAATCACGTATGCTCTACGTGATTGTGCCCGTCGGTGCCATTCTGCCGACGTATATACAGTGAGCGGTCGTTAAGTGGCTAAAGTAAAATTAACAAAAAATAAATATATATTTTTTTAAATGCCCCTGTCACCAGTAGCTCGTACGCAGAAGCGAACGCATACGCAAGTCCCGCCCACATATGAAAACGGTGGTCAGAACACACATGAGGTATCGCAGCGAACGTTAGAGCGAGAGCAATAATTCTAGCCCTAGACCTCCTCTAACTCAAAACATGTAACCAGTAAAAAAAAAAAATTAATGCATCGCCCATGAGGATTTTGAAGTACCCAAGTTTGGCGCAATTCCACGAGCGTGTGCAATTTTGAAGGGTGACATGTTAGGTATCTTATTTACTCGGCGTAACTTCATCTTTCACATTATGTAAAAAAATTGGGCTAACTTATGTTTTAATATTTTTTAATTCATGAAACCGTTTTTTCCCCCCCAAAAAAATGATTGCGCAAATACCGTTTGAGATAAAAAGTTGCAACGACCGCCATTGTATTCTCTAGGGCATGGATATGCAATTAGCGGACCTCCAGCTGTTGCAAAACTACAAGTCCCATCATGCCTCTGGGTGTCATGCTTGCTGCTGTCAGAGTCTCGCTATGCCTCATGGGACTTGTAGTTTGGCAACAGCTGGAGGTCCGCTAATTGCATATCCCTGCTCTAGGGTCTTTGCTAAAAAAAAAAAAACATATATAGTGTTTGGGGGTTCTATGTAATTTTCTAGCAAGAAAATTAGGATTTTTACATGTAGGAGCGAAGTGTCAGAATTGGCCCGGATGCGAAGTGGTTAAAAATACCCTCTCTCCTGAGGGGTTAGCACAAAACGTGGGCAAAACTATTTCTTGGCTTATGTGCAAAAAGGCCGGATCAGTCGACGACTATTTGACCCGGAACCAAAAAATGGGGGGGGGGGCTGGGGGTCTAATTGACAAAGATCCCTGACCCTCCTGGCGGTCGTTATTGCTACTAAAAAAGGCAGTTTTTAAGAGTTAGCAAATTTTAGTGAACATCCTTCCAGGAGGTTCAAAGGGAACCCCCACTAGGGCCTGCAAAACTAAAAGACAGGTCAAACTTAGGGAAAGGTGGTCTTCTGCGCTGGCCTCTGCCCACTCCGTGCCTTAAAGAACCTAACCACCCAAGGATTGGAGGCCCGTGGGTTTTTTCAAAATTGCACTGAGGGCCAATACCTGGCTTTTGAAAGTGCTTAGTGCTCAACCCTTGTCTGCGCCGCACTGTAGGAATTCTAATACTGTGAAGGTATTTTGTACTTCAAAAAGGAGCATTCTGTACACCAGTCATTAAAGCGCCTCCAGGCCTTCCGGTATATCAGGCATATCTACTTTTTCCTGCTACCGAGCAGGGTGGATATTAACTTCTCTGAAAAACCTTTGGCTTTTAGCAGCTCCTCAGTAACCAGGCTGTAAGGTTCCACTGCTCCACCTGGGGACAAAGTATTGAACCCCTTTGAGAAAATATATAGCACCTGGAGAAATGCCAAATCTAACATCTACCCAGAGAGCGCCTTCCGACCTGTTCAGTGAAAATAGTGGAGTTTTCGCAGTCTCCTTTGATGCGAAAAGATCCACGTTTGGTGGTCCTCATCTCTTGGTCATCAGCTTGAAGACCTCCTGGTTCAGGACCAAATTGCTTGCCTTCAGTGTGCTCCTGCTGAGGAAGTCTGCAACTGTTTTTTCTCCACTTTTAAATGAACCGCAGAGAGGGACAGTGCCTTGTGTTCGGCCCAGCTCAGGATTTCTGATGCCTGGAATAGAAGGGCACCGCTCCAAATTCCGTGTTCCCCGTTTGTTTATATATGCTACCACCGAGGAGTTGTCCAGCCACAGCTGTATGTGGTGGCATCAGTTACCCCTGGAAGGTTAGGAGTGATAAAGACACAGCCTTCAGTTCCATCTAGTTTGACGACCTTTGGAGTTGCTCTCACTTCCAGGCACCGTGTTAGCATATCCAAACAAAAGAACTCACTGCTACAGGTGAGATAGGAAGCCTGATGATTTCACAGGTGCCTGCCCCGGCTTGCCTCCGCACACAACCAACAATGAAAGATGGCGCACGCCAAGATCAATCAAAAAACTCTTTAATGTCCGAACATCCCAGGTGTTACAGACAGGTAGCTTAGTTTCACACACTAACAGGTGCACTTAATCATTACACAGAAGAGTCAGCATTGTCATCCTTATATAGCCCTACACAATTACATGGCAGGTGATACAAATGATTGGTTTGCAGACTTTGACACATATGATTCACATAAAAACTAATGAAAAGAAAAGCCATAAAGAAACCATGGAAAAATATAAATTTGCACATATTTGTGCATCAATGTTTATAAACACCAAGTGAAAAGATTTTAATGTGCTGTAGAAAAATAAAGAAAATGTTAACCCCTGTGTTAGCAGGGGCCCCAGGAGTGCACCCCATCCCCTGCCGCTTGCATCCGTGGTCACAATCTTGGTGACCAGAACAACCCACAGCTGACCAGACAGGTTTGCCATCCTACTCCACCACAAATTATTTTTACTTGTGGTGGTATCTTCACAGGGGCATCTAATGATGCTTGACTGTGGTCCCAACACCTCCAGTATAAAGCTCTGCAGGGGACAAAAGTGTAGCTCCGCCCACTGTACTACTTGGATAGCTCAAGTTATATTAGCCCCAGTGATGACATTGCCCTTCTTATTGTGACTAGCTGTCTGCCCTGAATCAGACCCATTGCGCCGTCTATCTTCTGCACCTTTTCCTGTGGCAGAAATACTCTGTTGTGTGGAGTCCAGATACCCCAGGTAGGTAATTCGCTGGGAGGACACAAAGCTGGACTCAGATTTAGCAGCCACCCGAGGCCTCTCAGAAAGTCCTCAAGTCAGCTCCAGATCCCGGGTTAACTGTTCTGGGGAAGCCACAAAGAGGAGGAAGTCATCCATGTAAGCGATTATGGAGGCGCCTCTGAGACGAAAAAACCCAGGGACTCTGCCATGACCTTTGTAAAAATGCGGGGCAAGGAGGATAGGCCGAAACTGCAAGTGGACCGTTTCTTGCCCGACTCATACTGCCAGTCAGAAATTTCTGAAACCCCTCTGCAATCGGGATATGAAGATGGGCATTTCCAAGGTCTATAGATGCCATGTAGCAATTTGGAGGTAGTAGTGCTCTGACCGAGAAAATGTAATCCATGTGGAATATTCGGTAAACCAGACTGGTTCAAGGGTTTTAGGTTCAAAATAAGTCTGTACTTCCCTAAGGGTTTCCGTACTACGAAGATGTGGGAGTAAAACCACTCTCCTATTTCGTCCGCTGGGACCTTACGCATTACATTCTGGCTTTCCGACTCCAACAGGGCCTCTGATTTAACCACACACCTGGGAAGATCCGTGACCAGAAGTCTGCGTGGGGGAGATCTTAAGAACTAAGCGGTATACCCTCCTTACAATCCCCAAAATAAACTGGCTGGGAGGAGACCGCCTGGAAGGCTCCCTATCTTCCTCCCACCACAGCCAGACTGTCATTAAGTTTCGCAGGGCTGGTCTGGAGGGCGAAAAATTGCTCCCCTTTGCCACCAGGTTTTTTTCTGACCCTCTGGCTTAGGGACCCCCCATGTGCCTTTCAATGCAAAACCCCTTTGACTGAACTGGGAGTTTGCGTTTGACTGGAAAAGATGTCTTTATCAGCTGTGCGATTTAGCACGTCTTCCAAGACCGGGTCGAAAGAGTAATGTCCCCGTCAGCGGGACGCCACAGCTCGACTTTGGAGGCACTATCCCCCTAGCCAAGTCTTAAGCAACAAGGCCCTTAGCAAATTGGCTAGGGCCGAGGATCTGGCAGAGATATGGACGGATTCTGCTGATGCGTCCACTATATAGGCCACCCCTCTAAGCAGCATAGGAAATGAAGATCGTATGGTCTCCTTAGAGGTCCCTGCTTCTATGTGCGCCTGCATCTGGGAAAGACTGTTTTAAATTACAGGCCACCACCGTAACCAGCCATTGCTGGCTTCAAATTTCCCACGAGTTCTTTAAAAGGGAGTCTATCCTTTTGTCCATAGCATCTTATATGGCCCCCATGTCTTCGATGGCCAGATCAGCATGCCTGAACACCTGGGAAAAGGCTGCGTCCAGATTTGGATTCTTGTTCCACACAGACGCTGGATCCTCTTAAAATGGAAACCTCCTTTTTAAGGCCCTGGAGAAGGGCTTCCTTTCTGGATCAAGCCACGTTTTTGACCGCATCCACCAGAACATCATGGACAGGAAAAACCTTCCTCTTCTGTTCGCCCATGCCAATACATCAGATCATGGAGCGTCAAGGGCTTTTTGTCAGCCTGAATTCCTAGTGTGGTGTAAATAGCCCTCAAGAGTTCCACCTCCTCTAGGGAGAGTTTGTATTGTGAGGGCCTACTAGACTCACTGTCCAGTCCTTCCCCCTATGACTCTGCCTAGGAGCCTGAGGCCACACTGTTCGGTTGCTCCCCATCTCCCTGGAGATCCCTTAAGTCCCTTCATCGCTGGAAGGGATGACCGGCAGCGCTGGGGCTGAACCCTGCGCTGGCAGAGCAACTGCTGCTCTTAAAAGAACCACTGAGGGCGCTGGAAACCTTCAAAAAGCATTTTGAATAACTGGAAAGTTAAGGAAAGTTCATTCACTGAGGTCGCCAAATCGCTATCCTGCCTGGAGGATTTTTCCCTGACCAGAGCATCTATGCACTCCCTGCATAACACTTTAGTCCAGGAATCCCCCAACGTGGTCCTACAGGAGGGGCATTAACTTTTAGAGCCATAGGAGGACTTGGACTTGTCTGCAGCTTTACCCTGAAAGAAACATTGGGGGGGGGTGTGTTTGTTAGCAGCTGTTGTGGCCTCCAATCCCCCTGCCAGCTGTTCTTCGGGAAAAAACCCAGGGAACAACTCCAGGGCCCCTCCCCCAGGGTTCTGAGCCTCCCCTCCTCCTCTGACCACCCAGAGGGGACGGACCCCACCCCACCATAGGTGCTAACCAGGGAGGTGTGAGTGGGTTGCTCTTCTGGAAGCTCACATTAGAGATCTGGAGGAGCAAGTTGCAACACTGGGCAAAAAGGACCACCTTGAAAGGGGTCCTCTGCTCCTTGGTAAGCAAGGAGGGTGGAAGGGCAAGTCAAGATTATCAGATAGGAAGATAGGTTAATGTAGTTAGAGGGAGTGGAAGGGGCTCACAGAAAAGGAAGGCCAGTCCTGTATTTGTGCATCAAAACAAAATTTGCCAAGTTGGGTGAAGATGTGGAGGTGGCAAACAGAGGTGGCAGCTCTAGAAGTCACTGCTACCACTAACATCTGGGAGAGCAGCCCATCTAATAAAGGTGTTGAGGGGAGTGCAGGTAGGCCTAGACAGTTGGTGGCAATAGGGGATTCTATAATCAGAAGGACTGATAGAATAATTTGTCGCCAGGATCGCCCTCAACCAAATGTTTTGCTGTCTCCCTGGTGCTGGGGTTCGGCATGCGTTGGACCGGGTTATTAAATTACTGGGGGGAGGGGGCTGGGCATGACGCAGCTGTCTTGGTCCACGTTGGAACCAATGACAGAATACATGGAAGGTGGAGGCTCCTTAAGAATCAATTTAAAGAACTAAGCTGCAAGCTGAAGAGAAGGACCCTCCAAGGTGATATTCTCTGAAATATTGTCTGTGCCATGCGCAACACAGGAAAGGCAGGGGGAGATTAGAGAGCTGACTGCATGGCTAAAGACCTGATGTAGGGAGGAGTGATTTGGGTTTCTAGAGCACTGGGCTGACTTTTCATTGGGGTGCAACCTATATAAAGATGATTTGCACCTGAATGGAAGGGGGTCTGCTGTGCTGGAGGAGAGGTGTATGGGAAGTCTGGAGTAGTATTTAAACTAGGATTGAGGGGGGGGAATATAATTTGATCGGGCAGACAGGTCAGTTAGGGGTCAGACATTAATGTAGGGTGGAATGGGGATAGATGGGGGAGGGTTATGGCAGGTAACAAGAAAGTTCCCATGTTGCAAACAACCATTGGAAATTATAGTGCCATTTGTACTAAAACATATGAAAAACACCAGCAAAAAAGATCCTTCTTTTGCCCTTTGATGCGATTTTGGCTGCACGCATTATGTCATCTGGATACCTTGGGGAGGCACTTGTGGTGCACCCCAATCATGGCATTGGGGGCGGAGCTTCGCAGGGCCTGCTGGGGGTATATATTGGAGGGCTGACATAGTGTGGATTTTAGGGTTTGCATCTCAGAGCACACACACACACACCTGTGGGATCCACTTGCTCAGACTCACCATAGTCGTATACTCAACTCCAGGTACACCTCACTATCTGCACTTGACTCATTCCTAGTATTCACTTGTGTTAGATTTTCTAGCATTTCTTTGCCTGTTTTCACAGACCGCAACACATACTATTTTGTTTTTTTTCTTTCACTTTGTTTTTATCCTCTTACCCATTTTCTTGACCCCCATCACTCACTGGCATTTCTCTGCCTTTACTAATCCTCCTTTAGTCTCCATGCCCTCATCATTCTTGGCGTAGGCTTATTTATACAGGAGACACATACATACCATTTATACTTAATTTACCATTGCATACTTTCTGATAAACCCATTTACTCCTACAGCTTTTACCACACATGGACATAAAGAGACCTCTGGGGACACTTCCTCACATCCACAACGTGTCTGTCCTCTATTTTGCCCTACTGGGATCCCGTTTGGCTCCGCCTCCTCAGTTCACGGGCGAGACAGCTGCTGCTGCCTCTGGGAACCGCACACCTGCTGTTTTGGCCCTATTTAGTGGCGAGTATGGAATCCTTTACTACGGCTCCCTATACCTTACGCTCATTCCACAAACATACCACATACCAACCTTTTTTTCTTCCATCCTAGGTACAGTTGTACATGCATCCACCCCTGATGAGCGAGCTGGGTCTTGTCATGTCATGTCGGGTACATTAGATGCCTGTGTATCACATGTCTTCCTATACATGTACCAATTGTCTATTTATATGTATGTAGTTTTAGAATTGGCCACTGATATCTATACATGCACTGCATTACTTTGAATAAACAAATCTACTATACACTGCATTTACTGCTACTATGTTTACTGGCCCAATGGTGTCCACCTCATTTAAAGTCTTAAAGGGTGAATCTTTTTTTTTTTGTTGCATATTACAGGGATGGACCGGTGACACCAGATCCTTTTCTTTTATAATGAAAAACACCAGAGCAAAATGCAATAATGCATAAAAGTGTTTGTTCACCAATGCCAGAAGTCTGCCAAACAAAATAGGCGAGTTGGAAGCTCTGGTGCATGAGGAAAGCTATGATGTAATCGGTATTGCTGAAACTTGGCTTCATTTCTCACATGACTGGGCTATTAATATTCCTGGCTATGCACGCTTTCGGAGAGACAGGGTAAAAATGAAAGGTGGCGGAGTCTGTCTATGCAAGAAGTGATCTCAAAGCGAGAGTGAAAGAGGACCTTGTTGATGGAGAGTATGACGAGTCTGAAGCATTATGGGTGGAACTGCATATAGATGTGCGTAGTTTAAAGATAATCATTGAAATTTGTTATAGGGGGGGCATGGCCTGGACATGGACGGATAGAGACGTGCATTTGCAGAGCTCCCGGCCGTCTCCCATCCTATCTGATGATCTACAATAAGTCAGCGCAATATGTACACTTCTAAAAAGAGATCTGCAAAGAGGAACAATAGATCTACCAGATCCACGGCCCAGATTCCACAGCCGGGTGAGATAGAGAGACTTTTCCAACTCTCCCAGCTACACTCGCCGGGATCCAAGATGGCGTCGCCACGAGGGGACACGGAGGGGGACCGAGAAGCCTGCGGCTCTCCGGACTTAAGTATGGACGCTCCACTTACTAGTCAATACCTTGGAGCCCCCCCGGTCCTTCAAACCGACCCAGGAGATACCCCGAGAACAGCCTCTCAATCGGTCACGATGGACCCAGAGCTGCGTTTGCTACTGCAAGCACTTCCCACTAAGGCAGACATTACAGCCCTTATGGGAATGGTGGAAGCTGCACACCGTAAAGAACTGGCGGTGGTGAAGATGGAGGTGAAAGACCTGTCCACCAGACTCACTAAAGGAGAGTCCTCACTAACAGCCCTGGAGCGCCGGGTGGAGGCGATGGAGGAGACCCAGGACAGTCAGATGGAAGCTCTCCCAGAACAGCAGCTGCGACTCGAGGAAATGGAGGACCGCAGTCGCAGGAACAACCTGCGTATACGGGGACTCCCAGAAGCAACTGGTCCTGAAGACCTAGCGGACACGGTAACGGCTATTTTCCGTACTATAGAGGGGATTGAATTGCCACCCCGCCTGGAATTCGACAGAATTCACAGAGCGCTGGGGCCAAAATCATCTGACCCAGCCAGGCCCAGAGATGTGGTGTGTAGGTTGCACCATTACAAGCACAGAGAAGAAATTATCCGGAGGTCTTGGGAAGCGGACAGCCCGGAATTCGACGGTGTGGCGATCAAAATACTTCCAGATCTATCTCGCCCCACGCTACAGAGACGGGCGATTCTGAAACCTCTCCTGGAGCTGGCCCGCAGTAGAGGAGCAACGTACCGCTGGGGATACCCGATGTCCATCACGTTCCGGAGAGACCACAGATTCTTCACGCTCAGAAAGCCAGAGGCACTGCCGGATCTTTTCATCTTCCTCGACGCAGAACCTATTGTGGTCCCAGACTGGCTTGCCCTCATACCTAGAGCTCAAGACCATGGCAACTTCCAGAGAGTGCGTGGGGATCCACCGCGCCCAGACAGCAACGGGGCCGGAGGAGACCTAGAGCGACGTCCCAGGAAGGAGAACGGGAGCTGTGACGGAGCGGGATGGACACCGGTAATTATGCCTGCCTGACCTGTTGACACCCTTGTCCCCTGCCTGTCCCCCCCCCCCTTTTTTTTTTTTTTTTCTCTCTCTCTGTCACCTGTTGGCGCTGGAGCGGCGCTGACGCTCCCCCCTCCCCCCCATGCTCGCCAGCGCTAGATCAACAGGGCTCTCCCTTATAGCCAAGACAGCTGGAGACCCACCTGGATGGAGGGGAACATTTGCTGCTTCCGTTTGCGGGCCTTACCCGAGACGGTCTTTTCGGCACCACTAGACATCATCAGCCCGGTGCAGGACCCTGATACTCCAGCCCCCGGGTTTGGGCGTTTTGGCCTGGACCCATGATATATGGCGCAGCCCCCGCAGAGACCCCTGCATTACAGGATATTGACAGTAGCTGGCTCCATGGGGATGCGCCGGACCCGGATCACCCTGCGGCTCTCCTGTATTCACAGAAGTTTACGAATCCCAGAGACAATAGGGAGAGGTACACGCTGCATCTGCAGCCTAGCAATCCCTGCAATAGATAACACTTTTACAGAAGGACCAGGTGTACTGGGCACCCGGTTGGGGATGAGGGGGGAGGGTATTCTTGGGAAAGTGGAAGGAAGTATATCTGAATTATTATGACATTGAGCATTATTGCCACTTTCATTGCATTTATGTGGATTCTTGATATACAATGCCCATTATTACTCCACCCAAGGTAGCCTCAGATGTTGAGACTCAGATAGCCGCCGCTATGTCAGCATTTTGGGAGCCAGAGTGAGCAGACCAACCAGATCTGTGGGGGGAATTTGAATGTATCGATTTTAAATTACATAAGGGGGGGCATGCAATCTAGAGCAGCAAGGACATACTGTCCAGACCAGAACACGGGGGATAGTCCGGCTATACCTCATGTGAAATCCAGATAGGTTGAAGGGGGAGACCCTGAGGGATGGAGGAATAGGGGGATACAGTGGGGATGTGGGGCGGAAAGTATACGGGCCCGGGCAGCCGGCCGTCCGCGGGACCCACGTCCCTGTGGAGTTTTTGGGGGGGATGTCCGCCTGCGTGCGGTGGGGAGGGGGGGTAGGGGGCCTGGGGCTGAGGAGGCGACCTATAGAGGCAGGCATGGTTGAGGGGGAAATATATTCCCTTAGTTTAAGGTTGACCGCAGGATTGGTAGCCGTTATTTTATGTATGCACTTCTTTCTGTTCCATGTAAGGTCCTCCTCGCTCATTTCATTTTCCTTATTTTTTATTTTTTTTTATATATTCTTTTTGGTTCCTTATGTTACAATGGTGTATTATTGATGACTGCACGTTACAGCAGAGTTTCGTTGGATTGGGAGACAAGAGTCGGGAGCTCGTTCTTTCCCGAGCCTTGTCTTACCCGCACCCCAAATAGGCTGGTGTGTTTTGCCGGGGGGGGGGTACAACGTTGGCCCCCAGGCATTATATACAAACAATAAGTTACTTAGAGGACTAAGGGCACTAGGCCCAGTCCTCTACATTTGCTCTTTCACTCTTTTATTCTTACTCTCTTCTTTCTTACTTTCTCTTTCACCTGCTACCCCCCCCTCTCTATCCCCCTCCCGTCGCCCTTTACGTCACCCCTATCTTGGACTAGCACCCTTGCCCTCCCCCTACCTATCCAGTCTCCACTTCCTTCCCCTTACCTCCTCCCCAATTATGGCATTACACCATCTCAAAATTCAGTCACTTAATGCGAAAGGTCTTAACACGCCAGAAAAAAGGCGCATACTGCTGGACGACCTGAAAAGATCCCAGACGGATGTGGCTCTGATCCGAGAGACACACTTTAAGCACAATAGACTACCGTATTTACGCAACAGACATTACCCAATGACATACCACTCTGTTAACCCCACAGCCAAATCTAAGGGAGTCTCCATATTCATTTCCAGCAAAGTCCCATGGCAATGTCAGGACTCACTAATCGATCCCTCTGGAAGATACATTTTCCTCAAGGGACTCATAGGCAACGTGCAAGTTACGATTGCAACATTATATGCCCCCAACGACCTGCAGGCGACATTCTTGGAGCATACTTTGGAGAAACTCCAGGACTTTAGGGCAGGACAATTACTGTTTGGTGGAGACTTTAACGCTCCATTGATTCCTTCGGTAGACACCTCAGCAGGCAAATCTTCAATGCCAGTGAATCAACTCAAACGCATAGCAAAGGCACTACATAAATCACAACTCATTGATATCTGGCGACTACAACATACGGGAGACCGTGACTATACGTTTTATTCTCCTGTACATCAGGTATACAGCAGAATAGATTACTTTATGATCCCTCATACACAACTTCACGCAGTAGAAAGCACATCCATAGGAAACAGGACGTGGTCTGACCATGCACCAATCTGTCTGATTTACAAGCTTTCTGACGTATCCTCACCTAGACATAAATTCTGGAGACCTAATGAAAGCCTACTGCAAACACCAGAGGTGCTAGCGGAGATAACCTCGGCTTTAAATCACTACTTTCAGGAAAACGACCAGCCAGAGTGTGACCCGGGGATATTGTGGGAGGCACACAAATCAGTCATGAGAGGGATTTTCATTAAGCACGGAGCCCGTATTAAACGGGAACGCACTGCACAGCTTACCCAGCTACTGAAAAAATTAATCATCACTGAATCCAGACATAAGCACGCCCCCGCACAAACCTCTGAGGCGGAGTTGACAATTATCAGGAAACAGATTACTGACATTCTACAATACAGAGCCAAGGCAGCCATACAGTCGTGTCGGAAATTGGCGTACGAATCAGGGGATAAATGTGGGAAGCTATTAGCAAAAACAGTCAGGGAACATAAATTATCTACATACATTCCCCATATCACCAAGGCAGGAGGTCAGAAAGCAACTTTACCCTCACAGATCACACAAGAATTTAAAGATTTTTACTCCAAATTATATAACCTCCCAGCGGCTTCGCCATCCCAAGCAGACATGGCACACTACATTATTTCGTCCGCAATGCCCTCACTTACACTAGAGTCCCGAGAAGAACTAGAATCCCCGATAACATTAGAACTTCAACAAGCTATCAAAACAATGAAACCGGGTAAGGCCCCAGGACCCGACGGGTACACCCTACAATACTACAAGAAACTCACAGCGATACTGGGGCCGCGCATGCTTGGGCTGTTTAACGCCATAGGATCCGGCAAAGTATTCGCCAGGGATAGCTTAAGTGCCCACATCTCAGTAATACATAAGGAACGAAAGGACCCGACAGCATGCAGTAGCTATAGACCGATATCGCTCCTAAATGTTGATTTAAAAATTTATACCAAGATCATTGCCACCAGACTTGCGAGACACCTTCACCATCTAATTCATCTAGACCAGGTAGGCTTTATCCCATCTAGGGAGGCAAGGGACAGCACCATTAAGCTGCTGAACTTATTACATAGAGTGAAGATCACAAAAACCCTGTGCGTACTACTGAACACCGACGCCGAAAAGGCCTTCGACCGGGTGAATTGGTCGTTCATGCTTACAGTCCTTCGACACGTAGGCCTGGGAGAGGTAATGTTAAATAGGATAACAGGAATATACACCAGTCCGACAGCACAGGTGAAGGCAAATGGGGTACTATCGGACCCCTTCCCAATATTGAATGGGACAAGACAGGGATGTCCCTTATCCCCTCTTTTGTTTGCCCTCTCACTGGAACCCTTCCTGGCCACAATCAGACGGAACCCCGACATACAAGGCGTGACTGTAGGGCAAACGCAACACAAGATATCAGCATACGCAGATGACATGCTCTTTTCACTTACCAATCCAGGGGTGTCCCTCCCGAATCTGCTTAGAGAATTCGATACATATGGGAAAATTTCAAATTTAAAGATAAACTTTTCCAAGTCAGAGGCAATATCTATACCACTGCATATGATCCCTACGGTACGATCCAATTTCCAATTTAAATGGACATCCTCCTCCCTGACTTATCTGGGGACCAATATCACACCCGAATTTTCCGGAATTTATCTCCTCTAATGTCAAAGGTAAAACTTCTCCTAGACTCGTGGCACAAGGGAATTCACTCCTGGTTTGGAAGATGTAACTTACTGAAAATGTGCATACTGCCTAAGTTCTTATACCTCTTCCAGGCCTTACCCATTAAGATACCACCCTCATACTTTAAGCGGGTACAGGCCTTGTTTACCCGTTTTGTCTGGGCACATAAAAAACCACGGATCTCACGTACTCAGCTGTCAATGCCAAAACAATGTGGAGGGTTAGCACTGCCAGACATAAAGCGATACTACCAGGCAATACACTTAGGCAGGGTTATAGACTGGAGCCGCCACCAAGAATTTAAGTTGTGGGTACAGATAGAACACCAGGCTGACATTCCATTAAGAACAGCGATGTGGTGTAGCGAAGCATTGACATCAGAGACAAAATTGCACCCGCTGATAGGCAATACTATTCGCCAAGGTCTACAAGCAGCTTTACAAACTGCCCTGACAACCAAATTGTCACCATTAACATCGATCTTGGGAAACCCCAGGTTTTCCCCAGGAATGGTAGCCACACAATTTCAGATACTACGAGCCGCGGGCCGTACTACAGCATCTCAATATGTGATAGGGGATAGATGGCCCTCCATTCTTGAACTGACGGACGCAACAGGCCCATTCCAACTCCCCTTTTGGAACGCGGTTCAACTACACCACTTCCTTCAGACAATCCTACACCCACAAGAATACTCCAGACCCATGACCACGCTCGAGGAATACTGCTTGGGGATGGAGCCTTTGCCCCGGGTCCTCTCCAAAATGTATTCTCTCCTCAATACACCAACCCAGCAACCACAACTTCCGGGTATTACAAAGTGGGAGACAGACCTAAACCGCACCTTTACGGCGCCCCAAGTACAAAGTATAATACAATTCTCTTTCAAGTCCTCCCTATGTACGAAAATACAGGAGACAAATTACAAAATTCTCACGAGATGGTATTTAACACCCAGCCGCCTACATGTGATTTTCCCAGACACCTCAGAATACTGTTGGCGGTGCGGGACAGAGAAGGGAACACTCCTGCATGTATTTTGGTCCTGCCCCAAGCTAGCAGCATTCTGGACGGGGGTCCGAACTATATCCCAAAAATTCACAGAATACCAGATCCCACATGACCCAGCTTTCTTCCTGCTGCATGTATCGAACCTTTCCCACAGAACATACAAAAAGTCCCTACTACGTCACCTGACAAATGCAGCTAGTCTTGTATTCCCATACTATGGAAACAACAAACTCCACCGACCATAGCAATGTGGCTGCGGAAAGTGGAAGATATAAACAGACTGGAGGATCTGATACTGACAGCCCAAGACAGACATGAAGTTTACAAAGAGACTTGGACTATGTGGAACATGTTTATTTACTCGGTCGAGGGTACAACCCTTCTCGGAACCTGAGCAACCTCTAAGTTAGAATACAGACTAACATACCAGAGATGCCACCCCCTCCCCCCCTCCTTTCCCCAACCTGTCACCCACCCCCCCTCCATTCCCCTCCCCCCCTCATCCCACTTCTCTCTTCTTCTTGTCTTACTTTTCCTACTTTCTTTTTCTCTACTCTTGTCAGTAGACTCAAACGTATCTAACACGAGCTTTCAGTAGGGTGTATACTTGAGGGTGTATGAGACAGAATACTCTCTGATAATGGGTGGAGGCCCTACCAGACCAAGGCAAAACTGTATTAACGATAGGAACACCTGAAATGCAATCTTATTTAACATAACCTACTGTACTGTAGATTCTGGAGGTTGCGACCTTCGCTGTTTTTTGTGTCTTTATTGTATCTTGTGGGGCTTTACCCCGGCTCTTTTAAAAAAAAAAAAAAAAAAAAAAAAAATAATCAATAAAAATTATATTTGAAAAGAAAAAAAAAGAAATTTGTTATAGACCACCCAATGTTAATGAGGAAGTGGGGACTCGGCTCCTTGCACAGATGGAAGGGGCTGCAACGGTGATAACGGGGGATTTTAACTACCCAGAAATTTGCTGGAGTAATGCCACTGCTGAGACAGTTAAAGGGCAAAGATCTCTAAATCTATTACAGGACAATTTTATGGTCCAGTTTATTGGGACCCCAACTAGGAATGATGCTCTGTTGGACCTGGTAATCTCAAACTATGCAGAGCATATTACTAATGTTCATATAAAAAAAACGAACATCTTGATAGCAGTGACCATAACATGATTTCATTTGATGTTAGCTGTAAGCAAAAAACACATATGAGAAAGATAAAAAACACTAAACTTCGAGAGCAAATTTTCCAAAGATGAGGGCTGCTCTCCAGGACTTAGACTGGGAGGGAATATGTGCATAAATGGGCACAGAACAGAAATGGGAATTTTTCAAAGTGAACTCACTGCAATGTATAAAGTATATTCCCATGGGCAATAATTTTAAAAAGGCCAAAAATAAAACCTATGTGGCTCACAGCCAAAATATAAAAAAAGCTATAAATAAGAAAAGAGCTTTTAAAAAATATAAAAATGAACGAACACTAGTGTCATTTAAATATTACAAAGACTATAAACAGAATATGTAAAAAAGGAAATCAAGGAAGCAAAAATTCAAAACGGACAGATTGCAAAAGATAAAACAAACCAAGAAATTCTTCAAACATTTTAATAGTAAAAAGGCACGGTCTAAGCATGTAGGCACGTCACAAAATAATCTAGAGTGGGTGACTGGGGACAAAGAAGGCAAATTTATTAAATACTTTTGTCGGTTCTTTGTATACAAAGGAGCATGGGGGAGCTCATGTCCATAATGGGGGTGGCATTGACACAGCCCCAAATGATCCACAATGGCTCAAAAGGGAAATGGTCCAGAAATATTTAGACAGAATAAAGGCAGATAAAGCACCTGGACCAGATGGCATCCAGCCACGGATCCTAAAAGAATTGAGCTTTGTAATTTCAAAGCCCTTGTATCCAAGTTTTACTGACTCATTAATGACGGGAATAGTACCACTGGATTGGCGCAAGGCCAATGTGGTGCCTATATTTACAAAGAGAACAAAGTCTTTACCAAGTAACTATAGACCTAATAGTTTAAAGTCTATAGTTGGAATGAGACTGGAGAGTTTAATAAAAGACCACAGACGAGTTCTCGCTGGAAAAAAATTTTTTAAGCGACAGCATGGATTCATGAAAGAGAAGTTGTCAGACAAACCCGATTTCTTTTTATAAAGAGTTTGGTGTTTGGGAGGATGCTATAAATAGATTAGCAGAGTGCTGAACTATTCAACGAACAGCTCTGAAAGTCTCTACCTATGGAAGAGAGGGGGTGTGTGCCTTTCCTCCAATCAGCTGTCTTGGCTGTATGCCCAGACTACACTTCCAGTGCTCAAAAGGAAGAGAACATCTTTAACATGATCTGAACATTCTAAAGAATATATAAAACCTTTAGACAGCAGATATGCAAGTAAAGCCCATGCAGGGAGATCTGCCCCATCCCCGTGCACCATCCGAGGCCGTTCACCCCACCGGGCACATGCGAGGGTCCACTCCAAATCCTTCCTGGAGGACCCGGCGCATCACGAATCGCGGTAAATCGCCGCTGATAGCGGCCATTTACCACGTGATCGCTCCGTCAAATGACGGAGCAATCACTTGTAAACAGACCGGCATCATGTGATGACGCCGGTTTCGCTCTCCCCTCTCTGTACCGATCAGTACAGTGTGAGAGGAGAGGGGAGGGAGCAGATCATGTCAGCTCCCTCCCCCATGTCAGAGCATGTCAGCTGTGGGCTGGCACAGATCCAGCAATCCATCCATCCCTGCAATACCCTGGTGCAATGCCCTGGTGCAATGCCCGGCAATAACCTCCGCAATAACCACTTCCCGCCCGCCGGCCGTCATATGATGTCCTTGACTTTGTGCGGGGATATCTGAATGATGGGTGCAGCTACACGCATCATTCAGATATTAGCTTTTTCAGCCGGCGATTCCCTACACCATAACAACAATCATAGCGGCTGTTCCGCCGCTTGATCATTCTTACGGGAGGCGAGAGGGGATGTCCCCCCCCTCCCCCCGCCACCCTCAGGTGCTTCTACCGACTCACCGCTATGATCGAAGCCAGGATTGTTTTTATTTTATTTTTCAGGCTTCCCAGCCTAGAGGTGAGATGTGGGGTCCTATTGACCCCATATCTCACTGTAAAGAGGACCTGTCATGCCATATTCCTATTACAAGGGATGTTTACGTTCCTTGTAATAGGTATAAAAGTGATCAAAAAAAATTTTGGGGCGGAAAAACGTGTCAAACTAAAATAAAGTAAAATGAACAATAAAAAAATATATATTTTTTTAAGCGCCCCTGTCCCCATGAGCTCGCATACAGAAGCGAACGCATACTTAAGTCCCGCCCACATATGAAAACGGTGTTCAAACCACACGTGTGAGGTATCGCCGCGAACGTTGGAGCGAGAGCAATAATTCTGACCCTAGACCTCCTCTGTAACTCAAAACATGTAACCAGTAAAAATATTTAAAACGTCGCCTATGGGGATTTTTAAGTAGCGAAGTTTGGCGCCATTCCACGAGCGTGTGCAATTTTGAAGGGTGACATGTTAGGTATCTATTTACTCGGTGTAACTTCATCTTTCACATTATGTAAAAACATTGGGCTAACTTTTTTTTTTTGTTTTTTAGCACAAAACTTTTTTTTCGTAAAAAACACGTTAAAAAAATTGCTGCGCAAATATCGTGCGAGATAAAAAGTTGCAACGACCATTATATTCTCTAAGGTCTTTGCTAAAAAAACATATATAATGTTTTGGGGTTCTATGTAATTTTCTAGCAAACAAATGATGATTTTTACATGTAGGAGAGAAATGTCAGAATTGGCCTGGGTGCTCCAGAACGCCTGAAGGTGCTCCAGAACGCCTGAAGGTGCTCCAGAACGCCTGAAGGTGCTCCAGAACGCCTGAAGGTGCTCCCTGCATGTTGGGCCTCTGTATGTGGCCACGCTGTGTAAAAGTCTCACATGTGGTATCGCCATACTCGGGAGTAATAGCAGAATGTGTTTTGGGGTGTAATTTGTGGTATGCATATGCTGTGTGTGAGAAATAACCTGCTAATATGAAACTTTTGTGAAAAAAAAAAAAAAAGAGAAAAAAAATATATCTTGATTTTGCAAAGCATTGTGGGAAAAAATGACAACTTCAAAAAACTCACAATGCCGCTTTCTAAATACCTTGGAATGTCGTCTTTCCAAAAAGGGGTCATTTGGGGGGTATTTGTACTTTTCTGGCATGTTAGGGTCTCAAGAAATGAGATAGGCCGTCAGTACTTCAGGTGTGATCAATTTTCAGATATTGGCACCATAGCTTGTGGACTCTATAACTTTCACAAAGACCAAATAATATACACCAATTTGTACTTATTTTTACCAAAGATATGTAGCAGTATAAATTTTGGCCAAAATTTATGAAGAAAAAATTGTAATTTGCTAAATTTTATAACAAACAAAAAAAAAATCATTTTTTTACAGAATTTTCAGTCTTGTTTCTCTTATAGCGCAAAAAATAAAAAACCCAACGGTGATTAAATACCACCAAAAGAAAGCTCTATTTGTGTGAAAAAAAGGACAAAAAATTTATATAGGTACAGTGTTGTATGACTGAGTAATTGTCATTCAAAATGTGAGAGCACCGAAAGCTGAAAATTGGTCTGGTTATTAAGGGGGTTTAAGTGCCCAGTGGTCAAGTGGTTAAATACATAGAGCTATAACATACTTGGAGAATTGTGAGGTCAGAGGCATAGACTAATACACACCCCCCACCCCCCCCCCCCCCACACACAGCAATTCATACGGAATTAATGCCAACCATTCGTATAAACACGTCAGATCTATTCAGTGGAGGCAGATCTATTCAGTGGAGGAACCCAGAGAGCTAAAGGTGATAGAAGTCTAGGCAAAAAAACTGGAGTGCATAGCAGATTTACTCCATAAATAGGTACAGCTTCAGCTCCTAGACATAACCAAGTATTTTATTTGGAAGAGTGAGTCGCCTTAAACTGCACATTTAAAGAATGTATGTTAACATAAATTGCTGTACACTTAACTTGCTTTATATAGGCCAGATTAAGGTGTACGTTTTTCAAACAAAGAGCTGAGATCCTGATGATCATGGCTGATCTCTCAGGTGTGCCAGTTCATGAAGAGGAGTTGAGAACATATTCTTCAGTTCTCATCACAGGACACACCCTTCTGTCACTTACACAGATGACCAGTTTATGAAAGTGAGATCTGAAGATCTTACTGCCCATCTCTGTAAAATATCTCCGTTAGCTCAGAGGTGGAGAATATGGGTGAGAAGCTTCTGTGATGTGAGGAAGGAGCTCTCTCTCACTCACAATGTATTTTCTTTTAGGACCCATTCACATCTGAGCAATGCAGAATTGTTAGCAGAATTGCGCAATTCTTGTCACGATTCCAAATTGCTGTAAAATGGTGTCAAAATGCACAGCGCGCTTTTGGGTGCCATTCATCGTTAATGGCACCCCAAATGCAGTAAGCAGACATGAATTTTGCCATACATTTTATCATTTGACAAATACACTACCAGCATGTCAAAATGCTTATTGAAAAAAAACAAACAAAAAAAAAACAACGCACAATGCCCCATGAACTTTTTGCTGCTTTTTCCAACACACATTTTGGCTTGTTTTTTAAAAACGCATTTTATATGCATTCTGGTGTTTTTTTTAACATGCATTTTGGCTCATTTTTCACCTGCATTTTTTTGCATTCCGAAAACACATGCAAAATGCATGATATGCTTGCGGTGCCATTAATTGTTAATGGCACTCCAAAAGTGGCTAGCAATTGTGCCGTTTGCCAAAATACGCATAAAAAGCAAATAAAAATGCACGTTAAAAAGTGTCAAACTACATGCTAAAAGAAGCACCAAAATGTGCGTTACAAATCACACCAAAATGAGTGTTAAAATAACCTGTGCCAAAATATGTGCTAAAGGGACAAAATGTGAGCTTAAACCGCTAAAATGCACAATAAAAAACCCACGGCCAGATGCGCGTTAAAAAAATACAGCATGTTAAAACAATGTCGAAATGCCCGCCAAAGCCAAAATGAGCAAGAAAAAAAAAGGGCAAAAAATAGAAATTTTGTACTCACCGAAAAATATTTTTCTCTCATCGTCCATTGACTGACACAGCTCTCATACTGTTTACGTGTGGGTATATGTCCCTGCTTGCAGGAGAAGACCTAGGCAGAATGTTAGAAACATTCTAGAACAAAACCAGAGCTGAACAGCCCCGCCCAGGGGGGCGGTCCCTACGGACATAACCCTCCCACTGCAGTCAGCAGACCTCAGTTCATAAAGCAGTACAAACCTTGAAAAGGGTGGGTGCTGTGTCAGTCCATGGACGTCAGAGAAATGGATTTTACGGTGAGTACAAAAATCCTATTTTCTCTTATCGTCCCTGGACTGACACAGCTCTCATACTGTTTACGTGTGAGACGTCCCAAAGAAGTATAAGAAAAAAAGTGGGAGCAAATAGTAAAAGGAATAACCAAAACTTCACTCCAAACCAGCAGAGCTCCTCAACGGAGGAGTTGCAACATTAAGCAGCGGCCTGCAACACTGTGCGGCCGAAGGAAGCATCCGAAGATGCAGCCACATCAACCTTATAGAATTTTGAAAAGGCATGAACGGACGACCAGGTCGCCGCCTTGCACACTTGTGCAACCGACGATTTATGTCGGAAAGCCCAGGAAGCACCAATTGCCCTGGTGGCCATGTGCCGTACCCGGAAAGGGAGGGGCCACCCCCTTAATGGCATAGGCCTGTATAACAGTCTGTCTGATCCATCTAGAAAAGGTGGCAGACGGCACCGCTCGGCCCTGTTTCGGACCAGAGACAGACAACTAGTGAGTCATATCACGTACCACATAAAATGTGTGAAGCGCAAACCCTCTGGAATGCGTGAGGACACCAGGATGGGAGGACAATGTCCACATGTAGGAGAAAAGCCGAGACCACCTTTTGCAAACGGAAGGTCGCGGACGCAACACCGCCTTATCCTTATGGATGACCAAATGGGGCGACTTACAGGACAAGGCCGCCATTTCAGACACCCGTCTGACAGAAGTAATGGCCACTAAGAATGCCACCTCCTGAGACAAGGTCAAGAGGGGAATATCTCTGATATTTTCAAAGTGAGGTTTATGGAGAACCGAGAGCACCAAATTCAAATCCCGAGGAGGGAGAGGAGGTTTCAACAAAAGGGAGCACATGGCGAACCCCCTGAACAAAAGTAGCTACCAAAGAATGACCTGCTAGCGGTTGCTGAGGGAAGACAGCCAAGGCCGAAAACTGACCCCTAAATGGTACTCAAAGCAAGCATTTGGGTCACACCATACTGCAAGGACCGCAGGATACTGGGGACGGAATACGTCCGTGGACGTTAGTCCAGCTCTTCGCACATAGTGATGCAAGCCTCCCAGGTACGGTGATATATCTTTCAAGCGGAAGACTTCCGTGCCCTGAACATGGTCGAAATGACCGAACCTGAGAGACCTCGGACTCTCAGCACCTGGCTTTCAATAGCTATGCCGTTAAGTCAGACTGTAAAACGGGATGAAAAAGGGGACCTTGAAACAGAAGGTCCTCCCTTATTGGCAACCGCCAAGGAACGTCCGCGATGAGACGTACCAGATCGGCGTACCAATGACGCCGAGACCCACCCGGTGCAAAGAGGATCACCGGAATCCCTTCGGCCACAACCCTGCGCAGCAGGCGAGGAAGCAGCTGCAGCGGAGGATAACAGATATCAGGTGATAATGACCCCATGGGGCCCACCAACGGATCTGAGGCATCCCTGGACCTAGCCACATACCTTGACACCTTATGATTGAGTCGAGAGGCCCTCATATCCACATCCGGCATGCCCCACCGCCGGCACAGAATTTGAAAGACCTCCAGGTGTAAGGATCACTCTTCCTGGTCCAGCGTCTGGCGACGCCGATAGTCCGCCTGCCAATTGTCTACGCTTGAATTTAGACGGCCGATAGAGACCATGTGGGGAGGCATAGTCTGATTGCCCATATTTCCAGAACATTGATCGGTAAAAAGGCTTCGTCCGGAGTCCAAAGCCCTGGGGCTGACAAGACTCCCCAGACTCCACCCCAGCCCGTCAGGCTGGCGTCCGTCATGAACACTGTCCACTGGATGGGGAGGGACTACTTCCCAGACCGAAGAGCCAGGGACCCCAACCACCATGCCAGGGACGCCCTGAGTGGGTGACTCATCTGGATCTGAAGATCCAAGGACAACGGGGATTTGTCCCAAGTGGACAGGATCTCTTACTGTAAAGCCCGTGTGTGCGATTGGGCATACGGAACAGCCTCGAACGAGGCCCTCGAGTCCCAGGACTCATCCAAAAAACGTGTTGACGACCATTTCCGAGACGTCAGGACCCGAACTACAGACTGAAAAGTCAGTAACTTCTCCAGGGTTAGGAATACCTACGCCTCCATGGAGTCCAGGAGCAGACTGAGATACTCCAAATGCTGAGCCGGGACCAGGACTGACTTCTGAATGTTCGGGAGCCACCCGAAGTCCCTAAGGGTCTGACTGACAATAGTCAAACTTCTTCTAATTGTGAGCCATTGTCTGCTCTTAGAAGAAGATCGTCCAGATAGCCCATGATGGCAATGCCTCGCTGTCTCAGCAAGGCTAGAACCGGAGCAAGCACCTTGGTAAAAAAACCTTTGGTGCCGAGGCTAGACTGAAGGGAAGAGCCACAATTGATAGTGGACTTCGCCGATCGCAAAGCGCAGAAACTACTGTTGACGTGTGCAGATCAGAACATGCAAGTAGGCGTCCTTGATGTCCAAGGATGCCAGAAAATCCCGATGGAGTGTAGCGAACACCGTGCAAATGGATTCCATGTGGAACTATTGCACCATCACAAAAGCATTCAGGCCCAGGACTGGCCGAACCCCCGTCCACCTTTCAGGACTACAAACTGATTCGAGTACAAACCCTGAAAAACCTCTCCTGTGACGGAAATGGCACAATCACTCCGGACCTGATCAATCCTGTACGGCCCTTAAGAGGGCCGCCCGACAGGCAGGAAGGAGAGGGAGAATTGAGGGAAAGAATCTGTCTGGGGGCCAGGAACGGAATTCTATCCTGTATCCTGAGGCGACCACCTCGCACACCCACCGGTCAGAGATCCGGGAGGTCCATCGAACCGTGAACCTGCAAAGACGTCTCCCCACCCCAGAGCCGGGCAGGGGCAAGACTTCATGTGGCGGCGGGCTTGGGAGCTTGCTTGGTAGGCTTACGCACCCAGGGACGCTTATGTCCCCCAGCCGCACTTTTTCCAGTCTGGGAGGGCTTACCCGTGGATTCTGACTGACGAAAAAAAACTCCTTTGCCGGAAAGGAAGGGCCCGGCCTACGGTGGGGCTCCTTTTTCAGTAACAGACTGAGGAAGGAAGGTGCTCTTACCCCTTGTGACATCCATAATAAATGGCATAATTAACAGTCAACCGCCCTTAAAGGGCAAGTCAGCCAGGAGCTATTTGGAAGCTAGGTCGGCCGACCAGCATTTCAGCCAGATAAGGCGACGCAGCACCACAGCAGATAGAGGCCCCAGAAATTAAAGGGGCCGCATCAAAAGTGGCATCGCACACAGACTAAACCCTGCGCCAGTTGGTGAGCCAGGGCAATGGTCTCAGGAGGGAGATTATGCTCCTGCACGGTCTGGTGCAAAATCTTTGCCCATCCTGTGAGTGTCTTGAGACACAAGTGTCGCCGCCCCTATAGGGCGTAAGGCAGACCCCAATAAGGTAAACATAGTTCCACTCACCACTTCTGACCTCCTGTCAGTGGGATCCTTAAATGCAGGAGTCCCTTCCATTGGGAGCGTGGTAGCCTTATTCAAACGGGCGACCGGGGTGTCGACCACTGGGGGGACAGCCCACTTCATAACCAGGTCCTCCTTAAAGGGGTACCTCATGGCTAGGTGCCGCGGGACCGTCAAAGTCTTCTGCGGCTTATCCCAGACTTCGTCAATGAATGTATCAAAAAAAGGCACATATGGAAAAACATTTTTGAATAAACAACTTTAACCACATCAATACAGAGCACTTTAGCCCCCTTCCTTCCCAGACCAATTTTCAGCTTTCAGCGATCTCGCATTTTCAATGACAATTGCGCGGTCATGCTACACTGTACCCAAATGAAATTTTTATCATTTTGTTCACACAAATAGAGCTTTCTTTTGGTGGTATTTATTCACGACTACGTTTTTTATTTTTTGCGATATACGCGAAAAAAAGAGCGGAAATTTGGAAAAAAATATATATTTTCGTCTTTGTATTTTTAAAAAAATCCAATCAAATCGAATTATGTCATAAATTTAAGCCAAAATGCATTCTACTACATGTTTTTGGTAAAAAAAATCCGTTAAGTGTATAATAATTGGTTCGTGTGATCACGGACATATGTACGCAAATGATCATGTACAGATGTGCGCAGGTGATCACGGACATGTGTGCAAATGATCATTGGGACATATGATTTTACTGTCACGTGGGGGACAGGTGTTTTTACTATGTGGGGACATGTGTGTGTGTGGGGACATGTTTGTGTTTACACTGTGTGGGGACACTAGGCTGGTGATCAGTGAGTAAAAAGCTGAAAAAAACAGCTCATACTCACTGATCACCAGCCAGCTGCAGCGATCCGCTCTCCTCACCGACGACTTCTGTGTGAGGAGAGGAGAGCTGATTGCCTAGCAACCGGCTCACTGTTTACATCACATGACGGCTGTGATTGGACATGCCCGTCATGTGATCAGGAGAGCCAATCACAGAGCCCTCCTGCCGAATCGAGATGCGCTGTGTCCAGGTGACACGCATGCATCAGGATCGCGCTGCTGCGCGGGAACGCGCGATCCCCCTCCTTCTGAGGGACGTTCCTGAACGTCCACTCAGGAGAGAGCGCCCACCCGGCCGTATATATACAGTGGCCGGGTGGGAAGTAGTTAAAGGAACCAAAGGAGACAGCTTCCACCTGAAGGTTCCTCAGCCTCAACATTCAGCTTGAGAGTGTTCCTCACCGCATCAATGAGTTCACTTACAAGCACCCTGTAAGTTTTTCAGAACTGGGGTCTTCCTCACAGGGAATATCCTGTTCAAAAACATGAAAATCATCAGAGCTAGGGTCCTGAGCAGCAATAGCTAGACCCATATCTGAGACAGAGCACTCCCCTACAGAAGCATGTGTGGGGAGGGGGCACTTTACAGCTCCCTTGCGCTCGCACACGGCTTCCATCCTGAAAAGGATGATTCCAGGACTGCCGACAACTAGTCGCTAGGGACCGCAGGTGCAGGAGCACTGCCAGTTGCCTCAGACAAGTGTGGAGAAGCAGGTGAACTAGACTTCATACTGCCACCCTCTGAGACTTTAAAACACTATTATAGTGAGCAACACAGTCCACCCACTGGCTATGCTGAAGCTGAGGGGATACCCAGAGTACTCACCATGTAAGGACCACTCATTCGCTGTATGAAACGGAGCTGCAGCACGGGTGAAGCCTGAGGAGAGTGAGGAGACTGCGAGGAGAATGTGGAGATTGTGAGATTCGCGCCGCAGCAGCCGATAGAGTCCGAAACCGAAAGCAAAAACGCTGCGGCTTCAATTAAACAGCCGCATACATTACTGCACCATCGATCCACGGCAAGATGGCCGCCGAGCGCGGTTTTAAAATCACCTCACAGCGGTAATGGCGCACACAGTAATGCACAACACTCACACACCAGAACACTGCACCTCTCCCAGGGCCATTAAAACAGACATGAGCACCCCCTTTGTCACTGGCTATGGCACGCGCTGGGGCAGCTGTTTAGACACAAGCAGCCCCAATCAGGAAATGAACCTGTGAAGCTTATCATTGCCAAGCATGCATGCTAACCACTACTCCACAGGCCGAGGCCCGCAGAGTGACCCCCAAGCCCCCCCACACAGCACAGCACCAGTACAGGGTGCAGAGAGCAGCACAACGGGGGGGGGGGGGACAGGGAGAAACCCCCTATATAAAGAAACACAGCCAGCATGTACTCACCTATAGCAGGAGAGACTACTTATCCATCCCAGAGGGACCCACTGGCTTGTTTCAGACAGACCTATCACAGAGCAGTACTGCATAGCTGTCGGCCCGGTCCACCGCGAAAGATACAGACAGGTACTGTTCAATCGAGAGGACCGCAGGAGCTAAAAGCAACCCGCTCACCCCTGGAGTCATGGGGCATGTCGTGAACTGAGTCTCACGCACACAAGGCGAGGATCAGCACGCTCGATGGTCGGACAGGGAAGACTACGAGGATACCAGTGTACCCAACCTGTTGCCCAGCCGACAGCTGATTGAAGGTCTCAAAAATAAAATACAATTCTCAAAGGAATAAAAAATTGCAAGTAAAATCTTCCAGGAGACTGGCTCCTGAGAGAGCAACGTCTTCTGCTAGGCAGAAAAAAAACTGAGGTCTGCTGACTGCAGTGGGCGAGTTATGTCCGGAGGGACCGCCCCCCTGGGCGGGGCTGTTCAGCTCTGGTTTTGTTCTAGAATGTTTCTAACATCGAACATTCTGAATAGGTCTTCTCCTGCAAGCAGGGACATATACCCACACGTAAACAGTATGAGAGCTGTGTCAGTCCATGGACGATACGAGAAAATAGGATTTTTTACTCACCGTAAAATCCTTTTCTCTGAGTCCATGGACCGACACAGCTTCTCTATTGACAAAGTTGGTATTATCCGTTAATTAGGAGTGACTAGGCAGAAAACTTGTAAGTGTTGCATCACACCTTCTACAGTATCGCCCAGGGGGCGGACCCTCTGGGTATATCCCCTCAGTCTGCATCTCGCAGATCAGTTCGTCAAAAAGCAGTACAAACTTAAAAGGAGGGGTGGGTGCTGCGTCGGTCCACGGACTCCGAGTAAAGGATTTTACGGTGTGTAAAAAATCCTATTTACTCTTTCGTCCATGGACCGACACAGCTTCTCTATTGACAAAGTGGGACGTCCCAAAGCAGTGTCAGAGAAAAAACGAGGGGTGGTAACAGCATGAAAATAAACTTCACCCCAAACACAAAACAGCACTCCAACGGAGGAGTTGCAACTCTAAACAGCCGCTTGCAAAAACTTGCGGCCGAAAGAGGCATCTGAAGATGCACCTACATCAACTTTGTAGAATTTTGTGAAAGTGTGAGCGGACGACCAAGTCGCCGCTTTACATAATTGGGAAACAGACGCTTGATGTCGGAAAGCCCAAGAGGCACCTATTGCCCTGGTCGAATGCGTCGTGACAGGAAAGGGGGGCGCTTGACCCTTTAAGGCGTAAGCCTGGATTACTATCTGTCGGATCCACCTAGAGATGGTGGCCGACGAGACTGCTTGGCCCTTCTTGGGACCAGCCACCGAAACAAACAGTGAGTCTGATTTCCGGAACAGCGAAGTAGCAGATAGGTATACTCTCAAAGCTCGGACAACGTCCAAGGAATGCAACGCCGACTCCTTAGGATTCGACGGATGAGGACACAAGGATGGAAGTACAATGTCTTCGTTGAGATGAAAAGCCGAAACGACCTTCGGAAGAAAGGAAGGCTGCGGCCGCAGCACCACCTTATTCTTGTGGAAAACCAAATAGGGAGCCTTGCAGGACAAGGCTGCCAGCTCAGAGACTCGTCTAACCGACGTAACAGCCACCAAAAAGACCACCTTCTGAGAAAGTGTCAACAGGGGAATATCTCTAATATTCTCAAACGGTGCCTTCTGAAGCACCGAGAGGACCAGGTTCAAGTCCCACGGAGGTAGCGGGGGACGGACCGGAGGGGCCACATGTCGAACCCCCTGCACAAAAGTACTCACGAGAGAGTGAGCCGCCAGGGGTCGCTGAAAAAAAGACAGCCAGGGCTGATATCTGTCCCTTAATCGTACTTAGGGCAAGCCTTTGGTCCACCCCATGCTGTAAAAACAGCAGGATTCTGGAAACCAAATAGGTACGCGGATGCCATTTCATTTCCTCACACATGGAGATGTAGGCCTTCCAAGTGCGGTGATAAACCTGCCTAGAGGACGGTTTTCGAGCACTTATCGTAGAGATTACTGAATCTGACAGGCCCCGGTCTCTCAGTACCTGGTTCTCAACAGCCATGCCATTAAAGCCAATGACTGTAAAGCAGGATGGAGTATGGGACCTTGTGATAGCAGGTCCTTCCGTAGGGGTAGGCGCCAGGGGACGTCTGCTACCAGACGTACTAGATCAGAGTACCAAGGACGCTGAGGCCAATATGGAGCGATTAGGATCATTGGAATTCCCTCTGCCTCCACTCTGCGGAGCAGAAGAAGCCTTAAGGGAGGGAAGGCATAGATTAGCCGATACTGACCCCACGATGCCACCAACGCGTCCGTTGCGTCTGCCCATGGGTCTCTTGACCGGGCAACAAACCTCAATACCTTCCGATTGAGTCAGGAAGCCAGAAGATCTACGTCTGGTGTGCCCCATCTTTGGCAGAGGAGTTGGAACACCTCCGGGTGTAAGGACCATTCTCCCTGGTCCAGCATCTGGCAGCTCATGTAGTCCGTCTGCCAGTTTTCCACACCCGGAATGTACACGGCCGACAGTGCCGGTATGCTCCTCTCTGCCCACTTCAGGATGCGAACGACCTCCGATGCTGCAGCTGAGCTTCTTGTTCCTCCTTGATGATTGACATATGCCACTGCTGTGGCGTTGTCCGACTGGATCCTGACTGGATGCCCTTGCAGCCTCTGAGACCATTTGAAGAGGCACAGCCTGATCGCCTGGATTTCCGGGACACTGATCGGCAGTAGGGCTTCCTCTGGGGTCCAGCGACCTTGCGCCGACTGAACACCCCAGACTCCCCCCCAACCTGTAAGGCTGGCGTCCGTCGTGATCACTATCCAGTAAACCGGAAGAAATTACTTCCCGCCCATAGGAGCCGGTGCTGTCAGCCACCATACCAGGGATCTCCTGACTAGGTGGCTCACTCGGATTTGATAATCCAGAGATGAAGGGCATCTGTTCCATCTGGACAGAACTTCCTTCTGTAACACTCGAGTGTGGTATTGCGCATATGGGACTGCCTCGAAGGAGGCTACCATGAGGCCCAACACTCGCATGCAAAAACGGAGTGACAACCAATTCCTGGAAGTCAGCTGCCGTACTGCAGCCCTGAGGGTCTGCAACTTCTCCACAGGGAGGAATACCTTTGCCTCTGAGGAATCCGGAATCAACCCCAGGTACACTAGGCGTTGAGTGGGCACCAATACTGAATTTTGCGCGTTTAGTATCCAACCACAGTCTCGAAGAGTCTGACAGGTAATAGACACGCTTACCTCTAATTCTGAGCTTAAAGGGGCCTTCAGTAGAAGGTCGTCCAAGTAGCCCATGATAGCGATACCCCGCTGTCTTAGAAGTGCCAAAATCGGAGCGAGCACCTTGGTTAACGTCCTGGGTGCTGAGGCAAGGCCAAACGGGAGGGCCACAAACTGGTAGTGGTTCTTCCGGATAGCAAATCGCAGAAACCTCTGGTGTCTGGAGTATATGGGGACATGCAGGTATGCGTCCTTGATGTCCAAGGAGGCCAGAAAGTCCCCCGGATGGAGAGCCGTGACTACAGATCGAACCGACTCCATCCGAAATCTTTGTACTTTCACAAAACAATTGAGGGCTCTGAGATCCAAGATTGGACGAACCCCCTCCTTCCTCGGCACAATGAACAGATTTGAGTAAAAACCCTGACCCCGTTCCTGTTCTGGAACAACTACCCCGCGTTCCAGTAGACCCTGGACCGCCCTATACAGGGGCTCCTGACGGGTCGGTAGTAGCTGGAGATTGGATGTGATGAATCTGTCCGGTGGACAAGAGAGAAATTCTATCTTGTAGCCTGAGGCGATTACTTCGCAAACCCACCTGTCGGAGACTAGAGCTGTCCACTGAGTCGCGAATTTGCGAAGACGTCCCCCCACCCGAGAGCTGGGTGGGGGGGTGGACCTTCATGCGGACGCAGATTTGTCCGCAGGCTTGTTGGGTCTGCGGGACCAAGGACGCTTTTGGTCATGGGCAGGCGCTTTATCGGCCTGGGGTCTTTTCCCTGTCGCCCTAGGGGGGACGAAAAAAAACGCTTGCGTGCAGTAAAGGAGGGCCCTTGCCCTTGGCGTGGCCCCTTACCCTTGCTAGTTTGGGGAAGCAAAGTGCTTTTACCTCCTGTGGCATCCTTGATGATGTCATCCAGAGACGCCCCAAAAAAGTCTGTCGCCCTTAAAAGGCAGATCCAACAGGGCTTTCTTGGAAGTCTGGTCCGCAGACCAGCCCTTTAGCCAGATCAGGCGGCGTATTGCTACTGCATAAACCGAAGCTTTTGACAGCAGGGAAATAGTATCCATGTCTGACTCGCAGACAAACTTAAGGCCCTGGACCAACTGGTCGGCCAAAGTTATCTCATTAGGAGGAGCATCTCGCTCCTTTAACCCCTGGAGTAGCAATTTTGCCCATTCAGTAAGTGTCTGAGACACTAGGGCCCCTGCCAATGCCAGGCGTACTGCCGAGCCTACCACTGAGTATAGGTAGCGAGCGAGTGCTTCAACCTTCTTATCCACAGGGTCCTTGAAAACAGGAGCCCCTTGTACTGGCATAGTGGTGGCTCTATTAAGTCTGACACCGGAGGGTCCACTATAGGGGGGAGAGGTCCATTTCTTCAGAAAACTCTCCTCAAAGGGGTACCGTACCGCAATCCTCTTTGGGGCTGTAAAGACCCTCAGTGGGTTCTCCCATTCCTTGTATAAGAGTTTGTCAAAATAAGACACACAAGGGAACACCTTCGCAGTGCGGGCAGGTTTACGAAACCCAAAGGGGACTGGAGTTTCTGCTGCTTCTGCAGTATTTTCCAACTTTAGCGTATCCCGCACTGCAGTAATAAGGTCAGATACCAAAGCCGTCTCGCGCACTGACCTGGACTTGGAGTCACCCTCACTGTCCGATCGGTCACGGTCTGCAGTCTCTGATGCGTCCGAATCTGGGCCATGAGCCGTAGCTGGCTCTGCATATAAGAATTATCCCCGGAAGATTGCAGGGGACGGGGGCGTTTACTACTCCCTGTATTCCCGTGTGCTGCTTCCACCCTGGCAGCAAACACCTCTAGGATTTCCGACATGGTGTTCATAGACACCTCAGGGGCACCAGCTGCTAAATCTGGTGTTTCAGGGGAGAAGATATCTGGCTCTGATGCCATGCTTACCACATGCTGACACCCACAGGGCTCCAGGCAAGATATCAATAGGCCACCCTCCTGCGCTGCAGAGATGCTGGGTTACCCAGGACTCGCCACCCTGGACCGGTACTGCTATTCTGCGTGTGCTGCGCCTGCGATGCTGTCCCACTGCTGCTGTGTCAGTCTGCTTTTATCAGCACTTCCTTTGTGAATTTTCGCGCCAGTGTAATACACCCTAGAGGCCAGAGACTCTCGCAAAATGGCCGCCAAAAATGTCAGTATGGAAGATAATGTGGGCTCTAAGAAAATGGCCGCCGAGCCGAAGATAGAGGCCAAGCAACCGTAGCCCACAAAAAGATGGCCGAACGGCAATATATACATACAGGGTGGACAAACATGGCCGCCGATCAGTTGATAGGGGCCAGTGGGTGTGGACTACAAGAAAATGGCGCCGAAACTACAGGAAGATGGCCGCTGGGCAGTCACTAGAGGCCAAACCCAGCATGGACCACCCCAAAATGGCCGCAGACAACATGGAGGAGGAAGCGCACACACACACACACACGCAAGCAGAAATGACATTTATTTTAAATGTTAGTTCCAGCCAGCCCCGCTCCAGGGGAACCCCTTAGGTGACCCCCAGCACCCTTTAGCTAGAAGCTCAGGGAAGAGGGAAAAGCAAGGAGAGAGAGGGAAGAAAGGGGCCACAACCACTTACTTGATCTCTCCAGGAATGTCCAGCTAAATCACCCAGCCGAGGCAGGGGAGTTTACTTACCTATCCTGCATGTATTATGCTGGAAGACATTCCAAACAGATGATCGTCCACGCACGGAAGGTGACTGTTGGCCAGGCATGCTGTGATTGGACCCAAAAGGGACGATCATATGTATGCCCTGGAGCGTAAGCTCACCGGCCAGGCTGCTGCGACTTGGCCGTAAGGTCAGCCGAAGCTGAGCGGTCCGATGCAGGCCCTGGAGCGTAAGCTCACCGGCCACCCGTGGAGCAACGGGCATGTCGTGGAAAACCCAGCGTGTAGCTAGGGTCGGCACACGCTCGATGGCCGAAACTGGGGAGACTACAAGGATTGAGGATCCAGCCTGTCACCCAGTCGGCAGTTGATCGAAGATCGCAGGAAACAAAAAAAATGTAGCAAAAAATATATATCTTTTTTCCCCCGGACCAATGGGCCCGAAGGGAGCCATGTCCTACTCCTTGCTAGACAGAAAAAAACTGATCTGCGAGATGCAGACTGAGGGGATATTCCCAGAGGGTCCGCCCCCTGGGCGGTACTGTAGAAGGTGTGATGCAACACTTTTTACAAGTTTTCTGCCTAGTCACT